>VXBU01006347.1:223088-302163 GCA_013400315.1 Bombycilla garrulus
GGAATCTCCTCAGTTTTTTTTTTTTTTTTCAGTATAGACTTACTTAATCTGGCTTGTGAAAGATTTTTTTCCCCTAACACCCCTATTAACACTCTCCACCTTCTGACCCTACAGGCTTCCTGTTTCTGACGAGTCCGAAAAAGATTTTTGTGAAGGTTGGAAAAATAACAAATTATCTTTTCTTGTTCTATTGCATTTATCTTAATGCAGTTTAATTTGATTTTGTTTGTGTATAACTTTGTGGCTCCTGTTACTGTGCTGTTTAATCTTTCTCAGGTTTTAAATAATTGAAAAGACTAAACAAAAACCCAGCCCCTGCCTTGTCTACACACAGTTAAGTCTGCAGATAGGAACTCCTTTCAATTTCCTTTGTAAAAAAACTTCCTCATTTTTCTGTTCCACCCTCCTAATTTAAACATAATTGATTTTTCCGTGTTCTCTTAATTAGAGCATATACGTGGAAACAAATCAACAAAGATTTGCAGAGCTGTGTATGTAGCAAACTGAAATCCATGTTTAGTTTAGATAGCACTGATCTGTCTCCTTACACGCAACAAAAGCTCTTTTGTGTTCTTAAGGTGGTGTGGGCACTTGGATTTGGATCTAAAATGACACCTGTGAGGTTTAATTGCTGCCAGTCATTGGTTTTATGGTCCAAACTGGGACTTCAGCTGCTTTTGTCGTGCTCGAGGAGTTTAACTATAAAGGACACCATTTTTTCTGTCAACGTGGAAAACCCAGAATTCCTGAGGAGCATGGAATACTGTTGCTCAGAAAAGAAAATAACAGACTTTCACCATCCAACCTGTCAAAAAAACTGTATAGATAGCAGCTAATACACTTTTATTTCTCAATCTTATTTTTAATAAAGGTTTTAGCTCTCCTTTCATGCAGAAATGCCTTCGGGTTACCCTGTCAAACCTGTGTCGTGGCAATTAATACCCGGTAATGGATACACAGGCCGGCAACCCTTCCCAAGCCAGCCTACAAGGTCAAGTGCTAGAATGTTCCNCCCGGCGCCATTTTATATTTTATACCGCCGGCCGCAGCGCCCCCGGGCCGGGCCGGGCCGGGGAACCATATGAGCGGGGAGCGGCAGGGAATGGCACATGACTGGCGCCGCGGCTTGGCTTCGGGGCACCCGCTCTGTCGGTGCTCCCCGCTCCCAGCGCAAAACCCCGGAGCTCTCCAATGCCGCTCCGCAGGCCATCGGCCACCCCCCGCCCCGCTTCCGTAACGGCGGAAGTGAGCGATGACACCGCCTGTTCCTGCGGCGCCGCCCAATGGGCGCGCAGCCGCGGTTTAAATGGCGGGGGCGGGCCGGGCCGTGGGCGTTGGTGCCGCCATGGGCAGCGCTGAGGGCACAGGTAGGGCCGGGCCCAGGAGAGCCGGGGGAGGCGAGCTGGAGAGTCTTCTTCTCCGTCACCACCCTCCGCCGCTCGGATCGCCGGCACCATTTTATTCAGCTCTTTAAAGATGTGGTTTTCTTGTGTTACGGCGTTTTGCCTTAGCCTTCCCCTCTTCTGTCTTTGTTCATTTCCTGGTGACGTTTTTAACTTAATAAAGCTACAGATGAACAGCAATTTAAGTGTTGTAAGACATCGGCCTCAAATGTAGGAGATTCTACTTTAGCCTTTCACGCATCTGAAAACTGAATAAAGTGATGTCTGGAACTGATGGAGGAGTAGAGGAATAGAGTAGTAGCGCTTTGTGTACAGAAGACTGAAAACTGTATAAATTAGTTTCTGTTGTAGTAATTCTATACTTTTTCCTTCCAAAGGTGCCTTATGCCTTCTCCAGTAAATTAAAGTTCTTAATACTTCTTAAAACACGTGTCCTTCAAAGCACTTTGATCTCGGGACTCAAAGTTTGAGGAAAATCAGGGTGTTACTCTGCATCTCATTGTGTTCAACAGAGCCCTTGGTGGGACCAACTCTATGTTCTAATCCTAAATAATTAATTAAAGTAGAATTTACCTTTCATGAGGAGTACTTACATTACTAGTGATGTCATTGCCTAAGACTATTAGAGAATCTGTGTTTGTAAGAGAAGCTCATGTTTTCCAGGAAAATTACCTGTCATTTGTGATCACTGATAAATGGTGTATCAAAGCTTGGCTTGTTTAGGTTTTGAAGGTTTGGAGTGCCTGGCTCTGAGACCAGATTCAAATTTTTTTGGAGGGGAAAAAAAAAAAGTAACCTGCCCAGCCTGTGGTACTTCAGTGCCTTTCACCACCGAAGTCCAGTTGGGCTATGATCGCACTTGAACGGTATTTAATTTTTTGGCTGGATGGGGCAGCCTCCTGCATTTGATCACCTCTGGTGGAGTCAAAGACACTTACAGGGGTTAGCTTTCACTGCAAATAACCCTGTCTTTATTTCTGTGTCTTTTAGTTCTGACAATAATGTTTTTCTTCCAAACAGATTGGGTTGTTGTTGCCAATGATCTTTTAAGGACCTGTCACATAAACCACCACATAAAGCATCTCTCAGAATGTGGTGCTGACGTGTTTGTTCGTCTTTATGAGTCAATCTTAGGAGAAAAAGTACCAGGTAGGAATGAAATTGCTAAATCTGTTTTTTATTTTTGTCTCTATGTATTTTGTAGCTGAATAAAACAGAAACTTGTAGAACTTCCTGCAAATGTAGGGATTTAAAGTATTTGTGTCCTTCCAAAGACAAAAACATAAGACTGTCATTCTTTAAGAAGATTTGCATAATATTGGCTAATTTTATTTTATTTTAGACTGCTGTGAATGTCAGCTATAAAGATAACCACAATAAAACTACTGTAAATTGGGCCTTGAAAGCCCTCTGTGGGTATAACACTTTGGAAGGGTGTGAACTGGTTTATTTTATCTTACAGCAGTGTTAACACTGAAGTCTGCTCTCATAAAATGCTTAATACTTACAGTGTGCTAAGAGCTGAGCTGTGATCTAACTCTGCTTTAACCCAACTCCACCAGACTTCAGTGACAACAACTAAGCAAAGACTGTACAATTATGTATTTGCTTTGTTTAAAAACCGTTATGTGTAAGAAGTGTCAGACTACTAAACTACTAATTGCAGAAGATTTTTAAAAGCACGGAGATAACCGGCACCTGTTGGAGGTAGAAGTCCCGTTAAATGTAAATACAGAACTAAAAATAATGTTCCCAATTAAGTAGAATACATTGCAGTGCAATCAGTGTGTGACAGGGAAAGAAGAAGCCCTAACACAAACTGCAGTTCCAGTTTAATAATCTGAACCAGGTGTGTGTGCTGGGAGTGAAGGAGGCGAAATGCTTTAGTAATTGCTGTTCATGAATTTAATCCTGATAAAACCCTCACATCTTCCAAGGGGTGTTCTAAGTTTGCGCTTGGTATTTATAAAAGATTTTGTAGGACCATATGATAGCTGGGCTTTTCACCAAGGACACAAGGTACTGAAAAAATACTAACTTGTAAGCAGAAATTAAAGTACTTTCATTAAGGTACTTGCAATAAGGTATCCATTTAAATAATCTAAAATCTATTATTTATTTTAAATAGATTTCATTGCTACTCCCAGAAGCCAAGAGGATGATGCACATAATGTACAAGCAGTAATAGACTCCCTGGCATTGGATTATTTGCAGGTCAGCTTGTCTCACATCACAGGTAAGTACTTGGTTTAATGAGACAAACAAAGCTGAATATCTGTGCGGTTTAATTTGAACCCTTTAAGAACCAGTGTTAGACAGCTCGCTTTCATACTTGCATGAAGTATCTTCTTAGGGTAGTGGATGTCATCAGAACACTGACCCATTGCCTTGGACATCAGGTTATAATTTGAAACAGCAAACAGAGAATAAATAAGAGAAAGAAATGTTAAAGTTAACATCCAGCCATTCTTCACTTGGCTGCCGAAGTGTTACCTGAAACCTGTTACTGGCTCAGGCTTGGACACTGGGTTTTAAGATGAGCCTGGAGTTTCAAACTGGTTATTACATTTTTAAAAGTTGGTGAGTAGAGAGTTGAACTGTGTTATCTGTATACAGATAATGGCTTTCCCTGGGTACTCCTCTGTGTGGTCTCACATAGCATAACCTGCAAAGAATGAAAACTGCTTGATAAGAAGTATCTCTGTCTTGGTGCCTGTACACAGTGGCTGGTGTTTGCAATCCTGCTGCCACTCGGTGGACTGCTTCATGCTATAGTTTTATGTATAAGAAAAATATTAAATACCAGTTCTCCCTGAATATATCCCAGAATATTTATTCTGTGAGTGTGGAAGCAGTTACTGGATCAGTAAGCTTTCACTTATTCAAACTGAAAAGATGGAAATTTAGAACACTTAAAAATATACTTTGATCTTACCTACATAGCCATAAATAAGTGACCAGGTGTCTTCTGAGCTGACACCTCTACAAGAATTTCTAAGCACTCTTCTATAGAAAACACCTGCTTTTGAGAATTTGTCTTCTGTGAAGCACATTACTAATATGTGTCATTCCCTTCTCTTAAGGTGAGAACATTGTGAAAGGAGCCAGGGAATCTATTAAAAACCTCCTCGAAATATTTGATGGTTTGTTAGAGTACCTTAGAGAAGTCAGTGAAGCATCTTCTCAGACTGGAGGTGAGATGTAAACCCAAAGTTTTTCCACTGTAGCAAAAATTAATTTGTGGATTTTTGTTGCTTAAAACCTTGACAATGGAGCAAAGAGAAAGACAAAACTGACTCCAGGGGAGGGGTGAAGCTGAATATTTGCATTCCTTATTTTCATAAACAATAAGAAAATAGATAATTTCCCCCAAACTTACATCTTTCTGCTTTGTTGTTGTGGCAAAAACCTGCTCTAGACAACTCATCATTTGTTAGTTGCTTTTCAACCGGTAAATCAGATGATTCAGGATTAGGATTCAAGAAGGGAAATACTGGCTTTAATTGGAACAATGAGCAAATGTCCCTTTGACTTACTAGGAGATAAGGGGGACAACAGCCTTTCCTGGGCAGTGGGAGTAAGTCCATAGCAGGGGTTATTTTGAGGGAAATGAGAAGACAAGCTGCTCAGCCCTGCAGAGGCATCTCACTGCAGGCAGTACTGGTCTTCCTATCTCAGAGCTGATAAGAGCTGTCAGCACTGGCTGTTGCACTCTGTGAGTAAGGGGAGAGCACTTGGTGCCTGAGTTCCCTCCTGACCTGTTCCAGAGTGGACAGAAGAAACAGGACAGCAGGACAGTTCAGTGCCTGTACTGCTTTTGTCTGCCCTCAGACTACCAGTCTTGTTACCCCAGCAGGGGTTAGTGGCTCAAATTTTCTAGCTGTAAGTTCACAGTTTAATTCTTTTGAGGAAGAATAAAAGTTTATTAATAACTGGAACAAGGGGATATATGGTAGTGGTATAATTTTTCAAAATTTACCATAAAAGTTGACCCCTCCTCCCTTGTGGGGAACATTACATGTCATCATTTTAGATAAAACACTACAGTGTTGATATTACACATAAACTGTTTTGATTATATTGGAAGTAGTAGTTAGTTTATAGGTAGAAGTAGTTTTCCTAAAAATAATTACCTCTTGGTTATTAACAGCTGAGATAAATGTGCTGTCCAGTGATGAAATTCAAATTGCATCTCAAGAGCTGCTGGAAAGCACTGCTGATCAACTTACAGAACATACACTACTCTCATCAGCTGAAAGGTAAGAACAATTCTGAATATTTGCTTTCCCATAGTGATTGACTGTCGCTGTGTATCTGTAGAGAAATTAGTAGCTTTTTTAATAGTATAGACACCTACTGATTACATATGCCCAAAGGAATGTGAGGTGACTCCTCTGGTTGGGCTAAAATTACATCTGGGACTTCTTTTGCCCTTCAAGAGCTGCTGATTTTATTTCCCTGAAGTTTATTTCTTATGTGGAATGAAACAACTTGAAAACTGTGATCAGTTTTAAAGACTGTATTTTAAAGGTTGATTCATTAAGCTGAGTTCAGTTTGTGGTTGTCATTCCTGCTCTGGTTTGCTCTGTGGCAGCAGGGCCTGTCCTGCAGAGCTCCTCAGCAGCTTCATCTCGTGGGCTCTACAGGCAGAGGCTGAGAGAAGAAATATTTGATGGCTTTATGTTCTCCTTAGGTCCCAGTCAGAATATTTTATTCTAACTTGTGATACAGATGGCTCAGAATCTACCAGTGAATTAATTAAACTTGGAGATAATGCTTATTCATTTTCCAAGAGAGGAGAAGGTGAGTTTGGGTGAGAAAAAAACTTAGACTCTTCTGTAGTAAGACTTTTAGGCTTTTTTTTGTTTGTTTCAGATAAATACCGTTTTAAATCCTTATTGAAATACCTCCAGACAACTCACAATAAGCAAATGCATCTTGCTGAAGTTAAAATTTTTGGAAGTAAATATTCCAGGCATTATTTTTCACTACTCCTGCACTACCTTATTTGGATAAAGGCCTGTTGTTTTTGTTTTAATTCCATTCCACAAAGACATTTTATTTTGTTCAATAGAATGGGAGAATTCTTCAATTTTGTTTCATTTGTTGTGGTGTAAGATCTATTAAAGACTGTAAAAAGATTAATAAGTTCATTCTTAAAGAAGACTTGTTAGGAGTGTGTGCCCCTTCAAAATTTCATGGATGGCTCAGAAACAAATAATGTGCAGATGACTTAAACGGAGATCATTCTTATTTCCTGTTTTTCCATAAGAATATTCCATTTCTTCATATTCTTATTGATGATTCATCTCCTCAAGTAGAGGTATAAAGAAATATTATGTATTATGAAAATTTCATTGACTGGAATTACAAACAAGAATTTAACAGACCTGTTTTGAACTTAGTATGGATTGCTGACACCAAGCAGTTAGCAGACATTAAAACTGTCCATCTCAACAGTTCATAGCAAGATGCTTTCTAAATCTTATTTAAATATTTTTAAACATCCACTTCTAGAATTTGAGATGCCTGTACTGTGTCTAGCAGAAAAGGACACTGGGGTAGAAGAATCTGAAAGCTCAGAGGCTCTTGCAGCATTGCCCAGACAGTTCTCAGAAAGTGAAAGGGGGATTGTAAAAGAAAGGGAAGATGGTGAGTATTGATTCTTCTGAGTGTTCATCCACCTGATTTTGATTTAGGGGTGTAGGGAACTAGGGTAGTGTGGAGGAGAGCTTTAATCATGAATGGAAACACTGTAGTCATGTTTTAAAATAAATTCATTTCAGAAATGTGATATTGTAGTCTCTCAGAGTAGGCAAACTTTCATTATCTGGGGTATTTCTGCTTAGCTAGGATTTGGCTTCAGCTAGGCTGTTTTTAGTTTGTATTGTGGTTTGTATTCTTTTTTTTTTGTGGTTCAAAACACTAAAAAGTCCTTGTGGAAGATCCTCACATCCAAAATCACGTTCTCAAGGCTGAAAAATATTACAGCACTGTCCTATGCAATCCAACAAAGGTGGCAGCTCACAGTAGCTATCGAGACATCTCCCTTTATATGTACACACAGTGCACAAAACGTCTTCTGCTTTCCCAGATAACGTTTCCTGTTCTTTGTATTTTCCCCTTCAGGATGGATGGAGTCGGTTCATGCTGCTGAACCTCACAAAGGGAGTCTGAGTGCCAGTGCTACAAAACTGGGGGAGCCAATCCAGCAGGCAGTTCCTCTGCTGCCCCCGTTCCAGCCCTCGGATCCAGGATGGAGAGATTACCACAGCTCAGACAGAGGGGCAGCAGCTCTGGCTTGCAGTCGAGCAGTGAACATTCCTACTGTAAGGAAAAACCTACCCTTTGATTATTTCATTTTCTTTTAGTAACCAATATTGCTTTCATTTGAAAACCTCCTAGTTTCCTCGCAGAATGGGAGTAGCTGTCCCTGAAGAACACTTCTGAATATGTCAGACCTTACCTTGGTTCCAGGAATTTTGGACTGTGGATTCATTCTTCGCTTAGTGTCCAGAGAGGAATTTAGTTTGAAGAGTGTGTTTATTTTATACATATATACATAAACATCTCCACAGTAAATGTAACTGCACAGTTTACAATATAGTAAACCAAATAATTATAGTGATTTTAACTATCTATAAAGTCAGCATTGATTGCTATTTGCAGACAGACCTAATGTATGACCTTCCTGTCAGCACTCTCCTGTGAATTTACAGAACACATTCTGCTTTTTATTTCAGATTGAAAAGTCACTTACCCAAAAACTTGATGATGTTTCTGATGATGTTCCTCGATCAAGAAAGATCCCTGGTGAGAGAAAAGTTTGCATCCCCTAGGGTAACTCTTAAGTGTTATAATGTTGTATTTATTTTTTACTGGCACCACAAGAAACATTGTTTTGAATCTACTAGTGCATTTTTTAAAATTCAGCCACAAGTTCATATTTCTATCTCTGCTTTACAGAGAAACAAAAATAGGTTACTTCTAATCTGTTCCCTCAACCGGAAAAAAAAAGTAATCCATGTCCCCAATTCAACTCCTTTCTCAGTTAATCCTGTTAAGGTGGGCTTATACCACAGAAATCTCTTCCAGCAGATAAGTCCCATTGCTGAGCTAATTCTGAGCAGAGAAACATGGACCAAACAAGCCAGTTTCAATTCTAAGAAAAAGCCATTAACTGCTGTTATAGAAAAGGTTTAGAAGCTATTTTTTTTCAGTACTCATTTTCTCTGTTGCCTTGGAAACACTGCTTACCTTTTTTAGTTTCCATAGCATTCCCATGACACTGAACATTGAATACTGGAGAAATGACCAAAATGAATGCCACAACTGGGTAACCACAGTTGTTTTGTCATTCTATTATCTGAAAAATATGGATCCACAGGCCCTGGCTCACATCTTTTTTCCCTTGTTGCCCACATTAGTAGGCACAGTGCCATTAACTCACTTACCTGTCATCTGCTTCTGCAGTGGGAGAAGTGCTGGGAGATGATGCTGAGGACAATCTGAAAAAGGTAAATGTTGCATCTTTATTTTTGGAATTTCAATCAGCATTTTTTGATTGCTGCTTAATTTGTCTGTTATCCTGTGGCTTTGTACACTTCTGGGCTTATTTCAAACCTGCTTTAGACTTTCTTTCCCCAGTATGCAATCAGTGATTATGTGCAGTCTGTGAGTCATGTCAGTTCTTAGTTCTTTCTGGAGTAATTTGCTCCAAAATGTACAGAGCCAGCACCCACGGAATTCTATTTATCACAACCAATCAGTTACTGGTTATCTTGCTTTTTAATTAAAAAATGTACGAAGCACAGGAGTACAGTCATGTCCTTTCTCTGAAATGTATCAGCATTCTAAATTAGTAAGAATTTTGGAGGTTTTGGCCAATAAAACTTAGATTTACTCATTTTTAAAAACCCATGAACTGCTTATTATATTCTCTCCTTTTATTTTCTTGCACTGTCCTTTGCTTTTCAAAAACTGAATAATGAAAAACCCACAAACTGCTCAGCAGTTACCAATCTGTGCCCATAGAAATAAATGTGTCTGCAAAGGAAGTTTCTTTCTCTGGAAACACAATTTTGCCTTCTGCAGCCACAAGAGGTACTCACAGACTTTGTTTGTTCCAATAGTTTAAACAGCTTTTACATCTGCATTGTCTCTGAAACTCATTTTCCATTGGTGCATTTCCCAGTATGTCCATGCCAAGACCAAGTTGCTCCAGTTTGAACAGAGAAGTTACCGGGCAGAACTAAACCAGTGCAGCTAAATGGCACAAGGACAGGAGTGTTCTCTTTCGGCTCGCTGTGAACTGCAGCTCAGTCTCTACTAAGGGAAATTCAGCTTATTTCCACTACCTGGCATCAGTCCCAGGCTGATGAGGTAGAATTATCAAGAATAATCATTACCTTAACCTAAACTCTGTTCTGGTTCAGTGGTTTAGCTGTGAACTGGTCTTCCACATTTTTGCTAGTCCATTTCTTTAAACATTAATTCTCTAAAGCACACTATCTGCAGTCAGTAGCCTATAATTAACTATTGTTATATATTTATATTCACAGGATTTGGAGTGGTTCTATTACAGCATCTCTACTTATATGATTTGTAAGACCTACATTTACTCATTTTCCTAGGTTTCTCTGGTATGTGAGTCTTCTATATCTGCCTCCTCTTTTGAGGAAAAGCTCTCACTATGTGCTGAGCAAGGAACACAAACCCCAAGACCTGAATCTCAGCACTGGCCTAGAACAAGGCAAGTTCAGATTTTTGGTACTGAACCACACTGGCACTTTTGAGTTCCATGGCCAGCCAGCCCCCACCTCCCCTTTATAAATAAGATCTCTCTTTCCTTGGCTGTGTGACAGTGAAAGATTAATTCTAACAAAAAGATTTCCTGAGGTATACTAATTTTGTTAAATATGGTTATAGGTGTTTACACATTCTGCTTAACTTAATCCTGTAAAAACATGCTGAGGCAAAAAGTGAACTGGAATTTTGTGAGATAATGCTCACCATCAAGTCTTCAGAACAGAAATTAATTCTGCCTGTTTTCTGCTTTAGCAAATGCGAAAATTCCACCGCCGATTCAGCTGAAGATTCACTTTCCCACAGAACAACAAAGGAGGAGGTGCCTGAGCATGACTTTCATGAAGCATCAGAAAATCTGTCTCGCAGGCTAAATGAACTAGATTTAGTAAGTACAGTCTCTTCTTTGTTGAGCTGAGCAATGGAGCTTTAGCAATATAGTGGAGAGAATATCAGTGAGTATGGATGAAAAGGAAATCTGCAACTAACATCTGGCTATAGTTCATTCAAACTTTAGAACTGCCTATTGAACCTGACCCCCACAAAAAAAAATCTCTCCCCTTAGATGTTGAAGAGAGCTTTGGGTGAGCACACAAGAGAAGAGGAGCTGACAGATGAGGACAGCCTGTCCCAGCACAGTGACAGTGTCATGGACGGTGGCCGGAGGAGAGCTGGGAGAGGTAACAATCTTTGTGCCAGTACTGGGATGGAAACAAATATCAAAGAAACCTTTTTCATGTAAAGCTGCTACACTGAATTACGCTTAGTTACTAAGTTTTGTATTGCTACTTCACTTCCATTTTGTCTTTGGTCAAACCTGAGCTACAGGAACAGAACTGCAACCAAGTTTCTGTTTAACACTTAAAAAGCTGTGGCACAACTTTGCAAAAAAAAAAAAAATTAAACATACCAGACAAAAACAGCTGCAGTAAAAAATGTATAGAAAGTGGAGGGAGGGACAGAATACAAGCTCACAGGACTGTGGTTCTGAAACAAGGGCCTAGTCACAATACACTTCACCGGGTTTTTTTGTGTCTCAAATTAGATCAAAGAATGATCTTTCCCTACAGACACATCACGGCCACGATCCCTCTCTCCAGCCTCACCCTCATCTCAGCACCAGGAACACAAACTGCATGGTAATGGAACAGACCAGATAAAGACAATACGCAGCCACCTGCAGGAAGAAAGGGATGAAAGAACAAGAAAAGCAAAGGTAATTTTTAGGTTGGACCTTGTGGTAATTCTTACCAACAGTTATACTGAAACCACAAAACCAGAACACTTTTATGTAATGAAGGCACCTGGTCTCCTTTAGTAATCATATGCTGTTTTATCTGTATCTTGCTGAGGAAGAGACTTAAACCCCAAATTTTGCAAAACCAAGTTTAAAGCGGAAGAAGCTACTTTGACCCATGCAGCAAACAAGTTAACAAGGTGGCTGTATGGACTGATTATTTCCTCTGAAAAGTCCTTTTATTTTTGTTTTCTAGCTGGTCACTAAAGCTTATGAAAATGAGCTAAGAATTTTTGAAGCGAGGGAGAAGCATAGACTTGCCAAGCTCAGAGAAGCTGCCAAGGAAGTGGTAGGTGATGCACTGTGGGGATTGCTGGTTGTGTTTTGTTTGATTGATATTTTTCTTTTTAAACTTGTCTAGATAGTCTGTCCAGACACTTTAGGGTACAAAACCTCCTTGACTTCCAGCATCATAGTGACAACACTGTATAACTGAAGTAGTAACTTACTAATGTTAAAGTGCTAAGTGTTGAAGAGCTGAGGTTATGCAATAATGAGATTTAACCTTTATTTCAACACTGACCTGCATTTTGTAAATTCTGGCCTTCTGGAGAATCCAATGCAATATGTCCAAGTTCTCATTCTAAAGTCTGAAAGACATTTAAGTTCTGATGGCCAAACTGTGTTCTGTCAGTGTTTCCCTTCTCATATCTGTTCTCCATCTGTTTTATGCTGGCTCCTAAGGAACAAGAATACAAAGAAAACATCTTTCAAGAACCTCCAAAAGTGTTTCAGCCAGTGAAAGTTTATTCTAGAAAAACCACACCTCAGTATCCCAAATACAGCCAGTGGATTCCAAAACGAAGGATCTTGAAGCCAAAGCAAGCAGCTCCAAGTAAGAACTGCAAAACTATACTTGGTGGAAAACTGGCATCTTTTGAAAGCATGGGTTGAACTCCAAGAATAAAGGCACCAGTCCAACATATACCAGTCAGCTGTAGCATTTTCCCTTCTTCTGACCTCTGTATGTCTGGATTTTTGTTATGGAAGATAATGCTTTAATAAATGTAAACCATCAGCGCACAATCAAATTGTGACCCATTTGCTACTTCCTTAAAATCCCTTGGTTTATTTTCAGGTCTTGTTTCCATTGCTGCTACTCCTGTGCTTATTCCCCTACAGTCTGAGCTCTCCTTTTGTTATTTTTCTGAGCATGTATCAGTTTTAAAATTGGGCCTGTGGCTTGAGTTGAGCCAGATACAGGTCCCAGAGCAGGACCTGTCAGAACCCTGCCACTGTGGTGTTAATGCTGCCACTGGTTCTGCTGAGCAAGTGATGCTCCAAGAAAGCTAAGCTGCAAATCCTAGTTACCAGTTTTGGTAACCAGCATCATGCATTCCTATGGGTAAGAACACCAGATAATCCCCTACATACACTGCCTTTTTTTTTTTTTTTTTTTTTTTCAGTTTTTGAAGGCCATATACTTGGTAAATACCCTTTTGTTTCATCTCCCCATCATCTTTTCCTGCCAGAAAGACCAAAGACGTAATGGGAATGAGCTGGCTGCAAACCAGTTTGTTTTGCACCTGTTTACTTGACCTGGATCTGTCATTACCACTACTGTGCTAGCTTTACTTTAGGTTGCTGCAACCAGACAGAGCAAGAGAAAGCAGTCATTGATTAGTGATGGTCATAACCACATGAAAAAAGAAGGGGACACCTGTCTTAGGTGGATGTGGTGGTGGTAGGAAAATGGCATCTGAGCTTATAAAAATTAATTCTTCAGAGAAAACAGCAAAAGACTGAGATTGCTCTCTTTGCTGCTGTACTGGCAGGATGATATGTCCTGCTGGGCTTAGCTTAACATGGTAACAGCAGCATGGTCATTTTATACAGTGTTCAGTGTAAAATATTTCTTGACTTAGGCTGACACTGTCTGGATGAATTTACAACTAAATGTATTCTCCAGGAATTCATTGCTCTTTCTTTACCTTACAGTGACAATAAGAGACAATGACCTCCTCATGCAGCTCCTGGAGGAGTTTCCCCACCTGCACATTTCCCCCTACACTCTGCATAAAATGTGGCAGCAGCAGCTTGCACAAACTGTGCACCTTAGGGCACCTTCTGCCAGACCTAGACCAAAACTCCAGAATGAAGTGAGTGTTCTCATTGTTACCTACTGAATGTCAGCAGAGATACCTGGCAGGGCACCTGCACACCCACAGCACAGGGTGGAAGGATGTTCTGGGAGCTTGGTTAAATAAGGATGTACAGATTTACATACAGAGGCTCAACTTTTCATCAGCCACTTGAATATTATGGTCCTTCTTTTATACTGGTTTCTTGAGTACTGCCTAGGGTTGCTATTGCTTTTTTTAAAGCCTTTTGTAGCTTCCACTAGTTCTGAATATTCTTTTAGTTTAAAAATGAGTTATGAGATGCAAAAATTGATTAACTTATACAAGGCAACTCTCAACTCAAAGCATAGCAGAGGAGCAATATTTAAACCTGATACATAGGATAGCTTGTCCAGCAACGTGATGCAAAGTAATAAGCTTTTTTTTTTAAACCTCCAGGTTGAACAAGCCTTGAAGAAACATGAGCTGCTTGCTGCAATTATTAAGAAAGATCAGGATCACAGTAAGAGACTGGTATGTTCTTTGAAGACTATTTGTTACATAATGCAGAGCTTTCACATGGAGTTACCTAGAATGCATATGCCCCGATCATGAAAGTGGCTTTTTGTCTTTTGTGCTTTTTGAGTAGCTGTGGTCTCAAAATGCCACATAATCTGTTCGTTGTGTGGCTACTGGGATCATGGGAATGGATTATTATTATTATTATTATTATTATTACACTGCACTGTTGCTCTAAAAGGTAAAACAAATTCTAAAAAAGTTCAAGGAGGAGAAACCTGAGGTTGTGCTGCAGCTCCCGTGCCAGTCCTGACTCCTCAATTTTACAGTGACATGACTTTGCTACACCATAGGTGACCAGGGCTTCAAACCATAACGGCAGCGCTGGGGTGTGGAGGAGGTCCTCAGTAAAGGATCCTAATTAGTAATGTTTAACGAAGCTTTGCCTGCAGGGGTATCTGCTGGGAGTTTGGTGGTCTGACAGCAACTGCTCTTCCTTTAGCAAGAAATGAAGCAGCGCATCTACCGCCAGAAGTGGGCTCAGAACAAGTTGACCGAGAGGCGGCAGCAGGTGGCCCGGGCCAGGAAATACTACGAGGATTACAGGGTGCAGCTCCGTGCCAAGCTGCTGCGGGCAAGGACACGGGAGGAGAAGGTGAGCACGAGGGGCTTGCTCTGCGAGCAGGACTGCACTGCTGAGCTCTGGAGTTCAATGCTGCAAGTGCAGTGACCAGAGCACAGAGCCAGGATGAAGTGGCTGATCAGTCATGGCCACAGATGAAAAGGTTCCTTCTCTGGAAATGTGGATCCAGTGCAGGGCAAACCACTGTGAAACAAGACAGGATGATTTATGGGGCTAAGAGGAGAGAATGGGTGAAGTATCAGTGTGGAAAAACAGGGCTGGTATAATGAGAAATTGGGGAAATGAGTTTTCAGAAACAGTAGGATTAAGAAGTTGTTCCTACAGTCACCATCCAAAGAAAACAATCTAAATTTACAGTTAAGGGAACTGACCAAACAGGCAGCTTTGTTATTCAGTTGTGTTTGTTAAACAAAGTGGACTTTGTGACAGATATGATCCAGCTAGGGCTGGACATCAGAGTGAGGGAAAGCAAGGAGAGTTATTATACTCTGCAAGAGTGGATACACAGTTGTCACCTTTCAAACTAAAAGATTAGAAGTTTACTGCACAATCCACTGGTAGGGATTTGAGAACTGTTTGCCTCGAGCTGTGAGCTACAGCTGGTAAGTGTTCTTGTGAAGGAATGGAAAGGCTGAGTCCAGGCTGGATTTCCTGCTGCTGGAAACCTGGATGAAGGTCCTGAAGTCAGACTGCAGAGTACGGGGTGGGTTGTAAATTACAGTGCATGTTCAAAGGCCCTGGCTTGCACAGTTGGGTCATCTGACTAAACTGACATGAAAAATTATTTTATCTATCAAAATTTCAGCTAAATGAGTAATATAATTCCAGCCCAGCTGTATCTGCACCACCATTTCTAGGTACATAATTGTGATTTTTCATGGGCTATGGCCTATCCTCATGTAAACACCATTCCATCAAGAGATAAAGCAGCTGAGAAATGTAAATGTATTCTTATAAGGTCCTGGGAAAACTTCAGGTTTACTTTTTAAATTGCTGGCAGATATTTAAAAACTTATTTGAAGAAGGCTTAGAACTTCAGAAGCAAAGACTGAGGGACCTGAGAGTTTATGCTCAAGAGAAGCGCAGTGAGCAATGGAGAGAGCACCAGATGGAGCTGGAGTCTCTGGAGAACTACTACAAAGATCAGGTAAAGCTTCATCTGGATCAGGCAGATCATATTTTTCCACTTGGAAGTCTTTCTTTAATTAGTTCAGCTCACATACATGTTATGTTTAGTTTTCCATGCTAGCAGAAGCTGTATCTCAAGAATTCCAAGAAATCCAAAGCAGAGAAAAAGCACAAGCACAAGTAAGTATTCTTGATTTTTTTTTTCCAATTGCCTTTTCTTTTTACATTATGTAGTTAATGTCAGTATTTTCTTTAGATGCTACAGAAAACAAAAAGAGAACTGAGATCAAAGATGGAAAAGGAAATACAGCAACTGCAAGCAGCAATCGTGCACAGTGATGATGACACCTTTTTTCAAGAACTAGAAGCAGACAGACTGAGATCCAGACTTCACATGGCTTCTTTCCAGTACAGTCAAAGCCACTTCTTCTAAAACCTGGGTAAATGTCACTGCAATCCTCCCCTAAGATGATCAGAGTCTGTGAGAGCTGCTATAGTGGGAAGATGGTGTGAGGCTGTTTTTCTCTCTAAAATTTTGTCATTTTGACCTGTCAGGGGTGTAGCTGCTGGGATCTGGGATCTCCATGGCACTTTTATGATCACCAATAAAGTTTCTGAACTACTTTTTACCTTCCTAGCAAGGCTGGGGTAATGTTGGGCTTTACCCAGAGGAAGCTGGGATGAAGTCAGAGTACTTTAGTGAAGTTTTCGTGGTGGAACAGTTGGATGCTGAGGTTGTTGCTGCTGAGCCAATCTAATACCATTAGCCAGAAATCATGGATTAGAAAGCTCACAAAGCACAAGAAGATCTTTAGAAGAACATCAGACGTTCACGTTTCCTGTGAAAGACCAAGTTAGAGAATGCCTGCTTAACCTGACATAAATAACTGGGAATTTAAATACATTAAGCAAGGGAAGACTGCTTCTTACACTTTTCCTTCAGTTGTGTCTACAGTGTTGGTGTTGCTGGCTTGATAAAATATAAAGGCATATAAAATACTCTTCCTATGCTACAAATACAGTGGGAAAAGTAATTTGAAACAAAAAACATACAGAATCTTCTAAAGGTGTACATGATGAGCTTCTGCAAGCGGTGAACCCTGGGAAGGAGCTGTGGACAGCATTCCTAATATTCCACAGGGCCACACTCACAGGTGCAGCCTGATTACTCCAGCTTCACACTGACAGAATTTAAAATTATTAAATATTTCCCCAGTCAGCTTTTACCTTACTTCAGATTGTAATTCTGCTTCCAGGCAGAGCAGGAGCTGACAGCAGGCACTGCACCTCTTGTAGCATCTTCCAGTACTGTAAACTGCAGTGCAGTGCCCAGCAGGAAATCCAGGTTTCACCAGCCAGACACTGTGGAGGGTGCCAACACAGAAGCCTGAGGCCTGAAACTGAGAACAATTACATAAAACCAAGCTGATAACGAATGAAGTCAATTATTGACACAGTCTCCTTTGCCTGACAAAAGTGCAATTCTTAATTAGTTTATCTTGGTAGTGAAAGAGTTCTTGCTTAAAATTGCTATGTGAGAAGTGATATAGGAATACTGGATTTAATTGCACCGTACGTACAATATTTAAAGGTTGCTAGAGGGCAGGGTGTCTCTGATGGAACTGACAACACACAGAATTAATGCTCATGCACTGACTAAAGAGCTAAACAGCACAAAAAGCTCCCAGCATCTGAAGGATTTTCTTCTACAGATTAAACAAACCAGCCAGCTGTTACAGCATGAGATTCCTCACTGCAAAAATACAGACCCAAAAAACACACCAAAACCTCTCCACAAAACCAGAAACCCAAAACCCTGAACTATCCAAACCTTTCAAGGGAGTTGCTATAAAGCCTGGCTAACTTGAAACCATTAAGGAACAGTATTTATCAGCTAAGTTGATGAAATTTAGCAAGTCCTTACCAAATTGGCGTTTATTTCCCTCAAGGTGGTGTAGCTTTGCTGAGTTTTGAGAAGAGACAGCTGTTCACCAGTGCTGAGATGAAGTCCTTGCCAAGACATGCCAGTACCTGAGAGCCAGAAGTAAGACCTGCTGTGTTTGACTAGAACATTCAGCACACTCCTCACTGCAGTTAACAGCATGTAGGAAGTCATCAAGTGTCAAGTATTTTCTCTTGAAACAAAGCTGAGTTACTTAAAAATGACATTTTAAATATTTAATTAAGAAAAACTTAAAACTTTTAAAACCATTGATGCTGTGACAGTGCAAACAGCATACAATTTATTGCTCAACTTCTGCATGGGTACATACATTAAGTACTTAAAAACATTTTATACAGTTTTTTTTTTTTGTTAAAGCTCATGTAACAGCTGGGTGAAAATACAATGATACCAATGCTAAAACACTCTGTAATAAATACAATGGAAATGATAAACTAAGAACTGTCAGTTTGTGGAGGAGTAATTACACTTGAATAAACTAATTACAGCTACAGACAAAGCTCTGAGGATGTGTAGAGCCAGGAAGTGTAAAGTACAACAGATGGCACCTGTTAACTGTGTGGTGCTGTTTAAAAAGATGCTACATTGAGCTGGAGTATGGTGATGTGACAGAGGAGCAAAGCTTGAACTTCCACCAATGCAGCCTTTTAAACGCACCAGGAGTTCAGTACAGATGTAGTGTTGTAAAATAGGAATTTCAAAACAGCTTGTGTGCTCTGGACTTAAGTACAACACAAAAATTTGGTACAAATAAATCAGTTTAGGGAAACTGAACCTATGTGCAAAAAAAAAAAAAAAAAATTAGAATACATACTGTACAAAGCACCATTACAAAACTCTTTACACCGAGAAATTAAATCCTCTGGAACTCAACTGTGAACTGTATATTTGAAATCTACAAAAGTCACTGTTCATAATTAAACATTCATAATGAAAAGCAACAGCATAAAACCATGATGTGACATCTCTCTAAAACAACTAAAGACTGGATAAAGTAAAACCCAGTGAAAGGGACACCTTGAAATAAATATTCACATTATTCATGGGGTGAAAGTCCAAGGTTAAAATGCAATATTAGGCTTAGCACCTTTTTGAGGGGAAAGTAGCTGACGTTCTTGAAACAAAATTTTGGAAAGGAATCAACCCTTCACCACTTTCAGATAAATATCTTACTGGGTGATGAGGTGCTTCAGTTAAAGCTCTCAGTCTTTATGAAGGCAGAAAGGCACTCAAAATACTTGGTATATTCATCCTCATCTGTCAGCTACGGAAAGTTCAATGCGGATTTGTCTAGTTTTGCCTATAATATATTAAATTTACAATATCTGTGGCAGTTTAAAAAATTCTCAATGCCATACCAAAATGTTTAGTAGAAAGACACTGCTAAGGCTGCTGTGAAAATGAACGTAATTATCAGCTGATCTCGGGTCTCTATTTTGCAGAACTATCTCCTCCCTCCCCACCTCCCCAAAGATGCTTTTATGACAAGGTGATCATAGCTATGCATTCAATAAATCCACCAGCCACATTTTATGTTTGCCATGTTCCATGACCAGGGAGGCTGTGGCCACAGCGGAAAGGGAAGCAAGTCCCTTGGAACAAATCTGCCAGCAACAGCTGTACAAAAAAAAAATAATCAAACCAACATGTGGATTTGGCTCACCGCAATTCTATAAAAGGTAGTCCTTTGCCCACTATTCTAACACACAACATCCAGTAGGAGTTTACTCACTGTGGCAGTCAGACTTGGCAGAGCAAAATTTAGTTCAAGCTCCACAGAACAGACAGCAAATGAGCTGGTTCACTGTGAGTTACACTGCAAACATGGAAGAGCTGGTTACGTCCCATCCCTTTAGCATTTTCAATACCTTTGACTTTCTTCTCACTGGCAGTGAAAAAATAGTGCAGATTTGATGGTTAATTGTAACCTAAGTTACAAAAACAAAACACTGATTGGAAAAAAAACCTGCTACTTATTCCAAATATTCTTGTGGCTGAGAGGAGAATGGCATGGTCTCTGAAGCAGCCTCATTTATCCACACACCACGAGCAGATCAGACAGATCTCAAACTGATAATTTCCAAACTAATGTCGAAGTTCAGTTCCCTCTACTGGTAGTGCATTTTATTCCCCTTCGAAGAGATCAACCCATGCTATAAATCATATATATACTTACTTCCATCCCTACATCAATAAATTATGTGCTCTTACAACCTCATTTCCAAAGCACATTACACATATTTCAGTCAATACACCATTTTTACTTAGCTGTAACTTAAACCCATGTGTCATGAGCAGCTGGACAAGGATTACAACATGTTTTACCTGATAAATCTTTAGCATCAACAAATATAGAATATGATTTGGCTGCGTTCAAACAAACTTTGGTTGACTGGAAAGGATGGATTCTGGAACAAACTGCTGACAGGCTTCTGCTGGCAAAGCCCATCAGTGCTTCAAAAGCTGAAAAATGCAGTGTTTTAATTTAAGGTCAAAAGCAACAAAAATACCCTTGACAGACTTGTTAGAAAAATGCTGTTAAAAAAAAAAAAAATCTAAACATCTACTGTTCACTAAGAAAAGGTTATTCCACACGTAAACACAAGGACTGTACCAAATAGTCTGTGTCACTCACTAGAAATTCTGCTGGAGGAATCTGACAAGTGATATAAATAGGACCCCAAAACGTCATATTCAGAATTCCTGCTTGAAAAATATTAAAAAAGCCCCTGTGGCAACATTTACCTGGAATTTACATTGCAGAATATAATAGTTTACTATAAGAAAATGCAGTTAACATGTAAGTGGCTTTCTTTAAAAAGGTTAATGATTCTTTCAGCCAATTTTATGCAAAGTTAGAATAATCCAAAATATTTTTTTTCCAAAAATAACAGGTATAGATGCTGTTCAGTATCATACATTTAAAACAGGCTGAAACGTGACTTGTACCGACTGCTGAAGTTGTGTCTTGGTATCTGAGAATAGAAATCAGGTAGGCAAATATAATAGATTACCTCTTACAAAAATAGTAGTAGTCTTTAAGTATAGAATACTGCTTAACTGTTGAAATGTAGGAAAAGTCAGCATTCTGTATGTTCAAGATATTAGTTTTTAATAGCAGCTGAATGATCCTATGGCAGGAACCACAGAACCTATTTTCTTGAAATAAAAAATTTTAAAAATTTAAAAAAAAAAAAAAATCCAAAAGTTGTCCTTTCCCTCCCAGTGTCCTAATGTAGCAAAGGGAAAGTTTCCTGTATTTCAAGCATTTCTTGAGTCTTGTCTGAGGGAAGGAAGGGCTTTCTGGCTGACAGGAGTATAAATAGAGTCTGGGAGAGGCGGGGAGGGTCATTCCACAGCAAAGCCACAGGTCTCCTCGATGGCCGTGAGCAGCTTCTCGTAGAGCTTCTCGTAGCTCTCATAGGCGGGAATGTCGATCCTGTTGAAGCTGGGGGGAAGCACAGAGGTTTCAGCTCTGCAAACATCACTGCCAGCTCTGTCACCCCTCACTGAGCTGCACACAGGGCCAGCAAGGCTTAAGGAGGCCACGAAGCTCCATTAAACAAAAGCCATCTCCAGTTTTCACACCTGCTGCTCCCTAAGGAGCAGCTTGGATTATGTCATAGAAGACAAAAGAAGTAAGATTCTCCAAATACTCTGACAGCAGATTGGTCTTTAAGCTACAGGTCACAAGAGAGAACTGAAAAAGTCTTACCAGGTATGAGCTTTCGGCAAATTATTAGTGCTGGCATCAATCTGGTGTATTGTGAAGAGTCGTGGGCCTGCAGCACCTAAAAATCCAGAGGAGATCTCTACTACTGTTTGGAATTACGTGAAATGTCCTTGTTGCACTGCAACAACAAGAGAGCAACTAAAATACAAAGAGAAGCTCTGCTCCAAAAAGGATGAAATCATAAACAGGCAGGAGAAAACTGCAAAGTCCCAGTGGCTGTGAGATAAGCTCTTCTTCCCCACCCAGACAGCCCTGCAGTTATTTAAACCATGGAAAGGTAAGGAAAAAAGCACTGATAAGGAAGAATAAATCACCTTTTTCACACAGTGTACTGCATGATTCTAAGTTTTTATCTTCTCTCACCCCTCCTATACAACAAAACTTACACAGCTGTACCTGTCTCTGTTTTATAACAAGTCTTGAACAGTGGCCAATCCCACAGAGTCAAAATGTCAATTTGTTATAGTTTTATTAAATTAATCTGACTACTAGAAATCTCCTTAATGCCTCTGCCAAAGGAAAAAAACCCAAAAACTGCAGCACAGCCATCCTTTAGACCTGGTGTGCACTGAAGATGCCACAAAGGACAGAAGAGGTTACAAATGTCCCACTCTGAGCAAAACTGGAATCCTGGTCTGAGCAGCCATTAAAAATACAATTCAGAAGGTCAGTGTTTCTCATGGGGCTGTGCTGCTAAATAAGAGTCCGAGCTTGAGCTGTGTTAGTGCATTTCAGTCTAAAAGAACCCCAGAGCTGTGCAACTGATGGGGGCTTGAAAAGGTTGGGAACTAAAACCTTGACTTCTAGAAGCCCTCTGAGATCCGAGCTGATCAGAACCTCCTGCCAGAGAAGCAAGTGCAGAACTGAAACAAAAGAGCCATTTGCACCTGCATAAGAAGGTACTGGAAAAATAATCACAGAAAAAAAACCTACTCGTGATTGTAATCAGAGCACTAAAATGGCTCTTTAGAAGTCACACTGCAGCTGGCAGCCTCATTTCCAGCTGATCCCGTGCACCCAGCACAGGCTCCCCAGGCGTTACCTTGCAGTGCCTTGAAGCCCTGCAGAGGCACCCGCGAGGAGCCGGTCACGAACTGCAGCAACCGTGCCCTCCTCTCCTCGTCGAAAAGCTCCACAGCTTTCCAGAACCATTTCACGATGTTGCTGTCCGGAGTACAGTGTTTTAGCCTGGTATTTGCCTTCCAGTCGTTAACGTCAATTTTTCCCAGTCCACAAATGATGAGCTGCAAATTTAAAATAGATGTATTATATTACTTCAGCATTGATCACTCTAAAAATGGGTTTGGAGCCAGACAAATGATAGTGAAAAATGGACAGATTTTATACCAAAGGCAATTTGTAACTTTTCCCTCATCTTAAGTAATGCAAAAATACATCTTTCTTGTTTTTTAAATTTTACCTCTGTACACAAACCATTTTTCAAGTGGTCTCAATTCAAATTAAAAAGAACCCAAACAACCATTTCAAGCTTAGACAAAAAGGCCTTGACCTGTCAGTTAAACAGAAGCGCAGATTCTACCCCTGCATGACAATCCAAGAATAATTCACATTTGACCTCAGTATTCCTTTAAGGAGCATGGCCCAGGGTGCAGTTTGGCTGATCCAGCTCTGGACCCCCAAAAGGAATCTTGATTCCACACAAAAGACAGAGCAGCCTTTGCTGACACTGAGCTCCTGAAGGGAGATCCACAATCAGGTTAAGCTCAGTGGGGATGTGATCATAATTCTGATGACATTTTCATGACTACAAACACTGGGCCTTCCCCTTTCTTATTCTACAGCTGCAAAATGGTTCTGAGTTAGCAGCATGGCTGGCTCAGTGCTTGGAGTGAGAATATTCAGGATAAAGGAGGAGCAACCACCAACGTTCCAGCTCAAGGATCAGAAGCACACATGAATAATTTACCTGTGGCCATTCTACAAGGCAAACCCTTCAGCCCCACAGACTGCAATTACATTTCAGTTTAAAGCAAGCTTGGGATCTACAGATTTGCTTTCAGAGGATATTGTTTGGGTGTTGACCCTGATGTTCTGCAACACACTTGTTTGTGACAGCACCTTTCCTTCTGCTGGATTTATGGGGCCAATGGAGTCTGGCAAAACTGAGCTCTGCCAAACCCCAGGTGCCTGACGCCAGCCAGGGCAATGCACCAAGGGCTGGGAGGGAGTGACAGACTGTTCCTCCTGGCAGCATTGAATTTCAGTAAGCAAACTGCCTGGGTGAACTCTGTACCAGGACTCTGCTGGAGCAGTGACAAAGCCCGAGGCCACTGCAGGTCCTCCGAAGGCTCAGAGGGGTTTGAGCTACAGGGGAGGGGCTGCAGCCACTTGTGCAGTTGCTGTGAGCTGCCACCTCCAGGAACACTCCCACAGTTCTCATGGGAGGCACACACAGCCCTTGCCCTACCCCTCTCCCAGGTCAGAGCACACCAGGCCTGCCAGGACACAGCCCCATGCTCCTGAAGCTCTGAGAGCCTCGTTACACTTGGCGACACAACAACACTGGTGCACTGACCTCTAACTCCTTCTCATCAAATGTCTTCAGCAGATGTTGTGGGATTACTTCATTAAATCCCTTCTGGAGTGCCAGGAACTGAGCTTCAATTCCTCGTAAAAACCGCCAGTTCACATAAAGTCTGCGAGCAAGTGCAAATTTGGTTTGTGGAGGATGTATTCAAATACAATAAGCCTGCAATTTATCCAGCCCCAAAACACGGCCCCACTGACAGGCTTACACCAGAGCACTGCACAACTCTGCAGCAAAACCCAACAGCACAACACTGACAATCACTTCAACAAGTAACAGCTCCTCCCCACTTCAGGACATAGAAAAAGAACCCTGGAGAAAGCTACTGATGTACCTGACATATTCCTTTTTGTTCTCCTCTGTCACAGGGATGTTTTTGCCATTGGGTTTCAGCTCATGCTGAATGATCTCCCCATAGGCGTTGTGCTCCACACAGAACGTGTGGTCCAAGACGCCAGTGATGTCGTTCTCACTGGAGCAAAGAAAGCAGCAAATGACTGAGGGAAAACATTGCAAATACATTACAGCCATGTTTTATCTGACAAAGGCACAATTCCATTTTTCAGTGGCATTTCAAAGTCCTGCCTGGAAGCAGAAGGTGAACATACAGTTTTATTATGTTACATTTTAAAACCTTTATCAAAGTTCCAATGTTATATTTTCATAACCTGTAACTGTTAATAATAGGTAAAATTAATAAATTAGTATGAACTCCACACATCTCCTCCCCAAAATTTGAGTAGCCTGAGCATTTTTAGCCTTAAAGAAGCTGAACTGTGCAAGAAAGAGATTTCTTAAACCTGCCTGAGCAGGAGACGAAAATATACCTCATTCCCAGGATTTAGGACAATTATCACATAACAGAGACCGCATTCTAACATCCTGAGGTACCCTACAGAGTACATACAGTATCCAGACTAAGCTGTTATGGAGATCAGGGTCAACCAATTCCATGTCATCCAAAGTAATTGGCTTCCCAAGCAACTGCTTGTAGAAAGGCAACGTGAAGCCCCCATCAATGTAGTGCCCATGGAACACAGCCATCCCCATGATCCGGCCCACAAAATGGAAATAGGACAAGTGTTCCTGGAACAGAGCACAGACAAGGCCATTCAGCTAAGCAAGACTCCCACTGCTGAACATGAGACAAAATTTCAACACCCAGAAAAGTAGGAAACCCCAAGCCCAAACCCTATACAGAGGTTTTGTTTTCATGCATGGCACACTGAGCATTTCACTTCCAGTCCAGGAGTCTTACAAGTAACAATCAAAATAAACTGAATTTCTCAGAAGGAAACATAAATTGACATCTGACAGAAAATTAAGAACACATTTGAGATGTTTCTTTGATCAAAGAAGAAAATAATTGCACAAATTCAGCGTTCAGCAGTACTAACTGTTAAAATTTGGCTCCTAAGTGTTGAACCCTCTGCAGGTGTGTGTTTGGTTTCTGGTCAGAAAACACTGATTTACAGCACATGGCAGAAGCCCTACCGGGTTGACAGCAGAGTCAGGGTTGATTTGCAGGGTGTAGATGTCATCTCGGGAATACTGGAAGAGCCCATAGTATGGATTCAGCATTTCATGGGACAACAGGTACAGCCACTCCCTAGAAAATAAAATAATTTATCGGTACTTTACATACAAATGCATTCCTATGCTGAGGATCTTTTCAAAATAGTCTGGGTTTTTTTGTGATCTTACTATTAAACATAAATGTGAAGGAAGTTATCTCTGAACATGCTGAGAAATGGCTGAAATCACAATTGTTTTTACTGGCTCAGTAATTACACAACACCTGACAGCTGATGGATTTCCAGCTTTCCAAGATTTTTCTTCATGTTACTTATTTCCAAGAGAGTTTCTGACCATGATTCTCCTACATCCATTACACACTAAGACAAGACAAGATATTATGTATTCACTTGCATATAAAGATGTTGCAATCAAAGCTTTTGATATATCTTGATATACCTTTAAGGTAATGGATATATTTAGTTCATGTTTTAATTATGCGTTCACAAAACAGTAAATAATGGCCTGAAAATTGAGCACGTAATTTTTTAATAAGGGAAAAATAACCTCAGACTACTGACAGACTGAAGTTGCCCACCAACTGCTGGATTTTAACATTTTGCTTCAAACAGCAGGGACAGTTTGAAATAAGGCATATTTTTTGTTAAAAAATGTGCCATAAAGCCAAATTTTTAGTCATATATATTCTCAGATACCCAAACAAAAATATGTCAATTTCAACAGATACCAAAACTTCTCACATATGACAGATGTCTGACATGATGTATAATTTGCATTTTATTTCCAATAAATGAGTTATTTTTTGATGCAGTTTTTCTTTAAAAGACTACCTAAAGCCATATATTCTTCTGACATTTAATCTGTTACAGAAATAAATATAAATAAGAATAATGTGAAAGAAGCAGGGCTGACAGTGGACTGGTTCAGGATTCAAAGCACAGAAGAGGTTGGCAGGGTTGGGTGCAGGGAAGAGACAGGAGTCACTGTTTACCTGGCAACACCTCCATAATCAAGGCCTTCCTCCCCACGAAATTTTATCATTAATCGTTTCCACAGGTCTTTTGGCCTCATCTTCATGACTTGCCTGTAGGATTCCTGTAAACACACAAGACTTCCTTTTATTAACTGCTGTTCACAGAGTAAAAGCTGCTGCTGTGTATTGGAAGTGAAGGGAGTCTCAGACTCCAAGTCCAAAGAGAACACTCCGAAAGGGGACATTTTTCCAGATCTTCATCAGTTTCTCAAATCACAGATTGTTTCTTCATTTTCTCCAAATGTGATAACACTTGTCAAATAAAATGATGAGAAGATGAGAAGAATCACCTCCCATTAAATTTCCAGGGGTAAACAGAACATTCCCACATAACATATAAAAAAAATGTGTCAGTAAACTCCTTCTGTTTTCCATAAGGGCTCCTGGTTTTTGCAGCCTGAAAAGTCAACAGTGGACCTTGTATTCTGGGTAAAACATATGTGCCAGCCTTCAAGAAGCACCTTTAAGAATGGAATCAGCAATACCACCCCAGTAAATGCACAGGATTACTCCTCTGTCAGCAAGTGCTCACCAAAAACACACAGAAAGCAAGTTGAAAGACAGAACAAATACTAAGGAATTAGAGAAGAAGAAAAGTCTGGTTCTTATTTACGTCCAGTATCAGCCCCAAGCTCTGCCTCTTCAGGACAGAGGAGAAAGGTGGGTGTGTGGGGGCCCAACACACCAGGCTGAACAAGAAACTCACAATCCTGTAGCCTTCCTTCCTTCCCTCCTTCCCTCCTTCCCTCCCTCCCTCAGTTGTTTACAAGCTGATCTGACTCTCCAAGGGAAGACCAACACAAATCTTCCTTGGCTGGGAAAAACTGTGACAACACAGTGGGGCGATCAAGTTTGTGGGTGGGGTAAAAATGTAACAGGGATGGGTGGAATGGGTGAAAGTCGTCTAAAGGACAAGCTGTTCTCCAGAAAAGACCAATGAATTAAAACTCTGTTTATCAAGTCAACAGAATGATTCTGCTGAATCATGTCCCAAAAGAAGCATGCAGAGACCCTGCTGTGGGCATCTCTGGCCATTCCGAAGCCCAGACAGTTTGTAAAACTGGTCTGATTCTGGAGAGAGAATTCAGATCAATTATAAGAAATCCATACTCTGAAGAGGAAACCTATTCAGTAGTAGTTTTACTTAAGTTACACTGTCTCAAAGATCACTAATAATAGTTCTGAGTTGCATTTTTAACATCCCCTCTAAAACAGTCATCAGCTTCTCAAATACAGGGAGGAAGTGAGACAGGATCTTCAGATACACAACGTGCTCAGACTCCTGCCCCAGTCCCTGATACAGGCTGCACATCAGCCAGAGAGAAAGTTTTCCTTCATTTAGTTAATCTCTTCAAGGTAAATGCATCTACTTCAATTACACGACTGTCTTGGTATCCCCCTGGAATGTCTCCTCTTCCTCATGGTAAAATCCCAGTTTTAACTGCAGCCTTCAAGGTTCCATCTAAGTGCACAAACGCCTTTACACAGCTATGAACAACCCCCCTCCCCTTCCCCCCCTGTTAAGAAACGGGTCCAAATCTCAAGTTACCTCAAAAATCTCCTCCCTGGAGACCTCGATCCGACAGTGGCCAGCCTGAGGCTGCTGCTGGGACAGCTCCTGCCGCAGGATCTTGAGCTTCTGCACCAGGTCGCGCTTGTAGCGCGGCACCGTCAGGCACTCGGCCTCGTCCGGGAGCTGGCACAGGGACACCACCTGCTGCTGCTGCTGGTGCTGCTGGTCCTTCAGCTGGTTCTGCCGGCTGCAAACACATACAGCTGCCTCAGAGACTCGTTCAGAGACCCTGCTCTCTCCTCAAAAGGTTCAGGCTTTCTACCTAAACTGCTTTCAATTTACTGTGATTATTACTGTGATTACGCTGAAAACGTCTGGGGCCAGTAAAGAAAAAATTCAGAGTGATTCTATCCTGACTAAAGACATATGGGTCTGACTTTCTTGGCAACTATCAGTTGTTTTTAGGGCTTGTTATTTCTATTAGTGCTACTCTACAAAGTATGGAAAAGGTTACAGCACATACAATAAGGTATTATCCATACAGTTTTACTACTAAGCTGCTGACACTGAATTTCTCAGAGACCATTTCCACATTTCCTTTGCATGTTTTCCCTTCCTCCATTTTAAAATTCAGGGATCTGCCAAACACTCTGCCTCTAATCTACAGTCAATACCATAGTCTGTTTTAAATGGCTTGTCTGGAAAAGAGTAAGCTTACAAAAAGATGTTTGTACTGGCAGCTTGGCAAGGACCTTGTCCCTTGTACCTGGCCTAGTCTGGACCACAGGAATGTGGGAGTTCACATGGAACTAACTGGCACAGATAAACAAGTATTTTTACTAGCAATTCTAAGAGATTTTGTAAATCTGACTTCTTACTAGGAAAAGTAAATGGATCATGTTGCAGAGATGTTCCCTCTGTGTCATTTCTTGTACACAGTGAGTGGATATTTTTATAGCTTTTTAGTATGGCATTCCCAAGCCACACAGGATAAAAACTGTATTTTTAAAGTCTAAGAATATAATCTCTCTGTGGAGCACATGAGAATACCCTACATTTACTGGATAAATAAGAAATATTACAATTCAGAATGTTTTCCAGTGGAATGCTAGTTCTTATTTTTTTAGATATCAAAGATCAAAAAATATTAGATGGAACCAAACACTGTTTTAATGTACTTTATAATTTCAGCCTATTGTCTGTTTTCAGACAAGGCCTAGGAGAAAACTCTCCTGGCCAACCAAAATTCACCTCCAGACTTTTCCACAGGACACCCAGAAAAATACAAATCATTGTAACAATTTCGACACACACACTGGCTGTGGTTCCAGAACATGGCTCTATGTCATTTGTGCCACATGCATGGTAATTGCCACTTGTGATTAGTTTTAAATATGAATCTCAACTAAGCTGCATTTACTTGATGCACAAATTAAAGCAAAATCCTCATTCTATCTTCTGAAATTTCTAATTTCATAAGGAGGACTAAGTCCTTGTATAGGACTACCAGAGAAGAACATATTTATATACTAGAGTGAGCACCCCCCCATACCACCTTTAAGGGTAAAAAGTCAGTTCCCCCAAGCACAAAGATAGACAGGGTCATTCTTAAAGAAAATGTAATCTCTGAAATGAGCGTGAATTTAGCATCAAATGAAACCATTATTTTTCTCCTCCCAGTGCTTCCCAAAATAAGGAAGTATTAGGAGGAGAAAAATAAAATGCCATATTCCATATTAGAATAAAAATAATCAGTGCAGCATTAGCTAAACCATCTGCAGTGCTTAAAGTCCTTAAATCTCATGTCTCAGTTTGTTTTCACAGCTGAGAGACTATGCTTGATTCCATACAGTGCTTTAAGGATACAACTAAATACTTTTCAGGTGCCATAACCTTTCAAAATTATCATAAACTCTTGGTCAATGTCTTGGAACAGAACTGGGTAACAAGTCTGATTATTTTCACAACTTACAATGTCATAACTGGAAGAACAAATGGCTTTACTCAGCTCAATAGAAAACTCTGTATCACTGAGAGTGAATTTTTTCTCATGCCTTTGAACCTAAAACTCTATCACACCCATCCCACATGAAATTCAAATTTATTACTTAGATAATTTAAAAAATTATACGCTTAAGGCAAACTGCTTTTTTTGTTTGTTTTTTAAAGAACAAATAAGGAGGTGGGCTCAAGGCAGAGGAAACTTTCACACATCCTGTTTGGTGTAATAAAAGAATAAACACCAAAAGTGATTTATCAGGCAGCAGACTTTGCTGATGACACTGCTGGGTGAGTTTTTGAACTCCTGTCCTAATGAAAGACATATGGACAAAGGAAAAACTTCAGCATACTGTAGGAGAACTCTAAGTTCAAATAAATGCTAAATGGTTCTGTGATTCTGGAAATTAAAAGTCAAATTGGATTTTCCAGCTAACAAAGGTAGCTCTGTTATCTGTCCTCCACAATCCATGCAGAACTGGCTACTGTGACCCTTCTGCCATTTCAAAATAAACCCACCTGAGAAGTTTGTCAAACACAGCCCAGTTGACTGAGTTTTCTACAGTTTCAGAATTGCACTGCCATAGCCAAGTGTGTCTGAAGTTTTTCTTGAAGTAAAATATCTAAATCTGAATTGATTTAAGAACTTTTCTGTTTCAAACATGAACATGCTCCTTCACTACTGATTTTCTCAAGATCATTTTATTTTCAAACCACCAACTTCAATTCAGCTAAAATGAGCAGTGATTTGTTTTAAACTAAAAAAAGAAAAAAAAAAGCGCCCAAAGTGTCTGGATTATGACAGGTTACTGAAGTCCTGTAACATACACATATAAAACCAACGATTTCTCTAAACAAAATATGTATTTTTAGTATTTAGGCTCCTCTCCCTCTTGGGGTGTGAGGTTCAAGTGTATATTGAGTAGAGGCTAGACAGCTTTTGTGTAATGCATAAAAGACATGCTGACTCCTGGATATGACTTTCCATTCCTCAGCTTTGTCTTTTCGGTGCTTGTTTCCATTATTCTTTCCTTCAGCTTTTCTTCCCAATGATTCATTTCCTTACAAGACTATTCCTCCTACTGCCTCCTCACCCAGGGCTGCCTGGCTTTCCATCTAACCAACTTCATTGTTTCTTCCACTTAACACCTACTCAAAACTTGACAGGTGTTTCCCAAGAGTACAAAAAGGTGTTAGCAGGAGAAACAATAGAATCAAACTCCCAAGTACCGCGGACAAGCCGTCTGAGAGAAAAATAAATAAATAAATAAAATTTTGTTTGCTTTTTTGTTTCCATTTTTAGTAGAAAATCCCAAGTGTGTATTAAGTGCCTAGGGAATAAAACACGAGCCAAATTTTTTTTGAGTTTCCCCTTCTCTTTCTAAAACCATGAGATGAAATTATGATATCAAAACATGGAGGCAGAAAAAACGCAGTTCCCATTTTATTCTTTCTGTCAAAAAATCAGAGTTAAATTATTGGGGCCTTATTTTGAGAACAGATCAACTAGTCCTACTCTAAAACTGAAGGCAGGAACTGAGTTATTTCCCCTTTACTCCAGAAGAATAGCTGGGCACTTTTATACCCTTTCCTAACTCATCAGTATTTCATACCACTGGCTCATATTCTTATTTTTAAACAAGCTCTTCATAAGTGAAAATAGAATGAAGTATAAAGAAAACAAAGTGTGTCTCCTGCTGTTAGGGGAGAAAAAAAAAAAAATCTATGGGCCAATCTTTCCCACCAGACAGCACTTGCTTCCCTTCCCCTGTGCATGACAACAGCCACATTCCTGCCTAAATGCTCCTGCAGACTTTTTTCAAGAGCAACCCAACTCATCTTTGCTTGAAACAGAGAAGATCGGTGGTGTGTCGAAGAACTACTCCTTAAAGCCTCCTGGCATGGCAGAGTGCATCCTGACCCAAAGGCAGGACCCCTCAGAGTCGCTGCCTTCTCCCCACACGTGCCAGAGGCTCCAGACTCACTTGAGGACCAAGTGCAGGTTTGCAGAGAGCCGCGGGTCCGTGAACTGCGTCGTCCTGTTGTTATGGTCAACAAAATAAACCCTGCCTGTTGCTGTATTTCGGATCTCCCATCCAGGAGGCAGTGGACCAAGCTCTTCACAATTGATGTTGCTAAGATCCCTGTGAAAACAAACATAAAATGAAAAATACCTCAGCAATTGGACTCTGAGCCAAACAAGTGTAAATGTAACAGAACAATTCCATGAAGTCTGAGAAAATGTATTGTTTCAGAAACTTGATCTATTCAGCTGGAATCTCTACTCCCACGGTACAAGCTCACCACGGCAAAATACACACACCCCAGAACACACGCTTTTTGGGGAAAAGAAGTTCTTATCAAATAACCCTCATTCTTACAAACTAACTTCAGCTGTTAAATTAATAAAAGGCTTCAAACAAAAATAAAGACCCCTGCCATATTTGTCAAAATGGAATTGCAGCTCTGCACCAATTCTGACAGAAACATTTTTTAAAACAACATTAGTCATGTAAGGAGCTGTGAATCACACTTTAGAAACTCATACAAAACAAAACTGTATTTCTGAAGTTATACTTTCCATGAAGAATTACGCATGGGATGTGTATGGCACTGGCTGTTTTGCCCCAGAACCCCATAAGCTTGTGAGAAGCAAACAGCCCTCTAACAACCTATTTCAAATCAAGGATTACAAGAACAATGACTCAGCTTTACCCTGAGCAATGCAGAGGTGGCTCAATGGATCTCAAGAAAAATTCTGCTGAAATTAGGAAGATGTAAATTCGTTCCAGAGCTTCACTGAAAACAAATGCTGGTCTCCAAAACTGTTCACTGATTACTCATGGATGCAATTCACATCTCAGACCCCTCACACTGTCCAGTGCAGCTCTTCCCAAAGGTGTTCAGCTCTCCCAAAACCATGGGAGCTGAGGGAGCAAAGAGCCAAGGGACAGAATGCCTTAAAAGGTGCAGTCTGCAGGGATTCCAAGGAGTTGAGGAGCCACCAATGGAAATACGAAGCTCTAGGACTGAACTTCTGCTGCTATTCCCCACAAAACACACTGCTGCTGTACTGCTGGGATTACTTTTGCTGGCTACATGACTGTGGCTGTTAGCTTCAAAATACAATATTCCTTAGAAATTACATAAATCCTATCTTCATGCAAACAATTCTTGTTCTCAGAGACACTCCTGCTGTTTGTGCTGCCACACCTCAGGGCAGTGCTGACTTAGATTGCACACAGAACTATCACACCCCAAACTTAAGGATTAGATCTTCATATTATTTTTTTTTTTTTAGAGCCCCGTTTTGCATAGTACACAAGTCACTGACTTCCTACACGATGGCAGCCTCAGCTCTGCAGGCAGCGCATCAAAGCTGCATCAGAGCAAGGTACAACCTTCTAACACAAAAACAGTAAGAAAAGAATAACTCAAAGAACAATGAAGTGTGCTCTTGAGACATTTTATCCTTCCTGGGACATCCATTTCCATGAGAAGGAACACAAGAACATCAGCAGCAACTGACAGAGTTCCTCTGGCTCTCACAAATGCCAGCAAAGGCTGCCAATTTCAAACCACACAAATCTCACACCACCACTAGTGAACTTTAGGAGGCAAATGTTTACAACAGGATTTATTATAATTTACAACAGGATTTCTTGGTTGTTTAAAGGACAATCAGAAGCTACCAGTAATTTTCAGTATCATCCTTTCCTTTTAAACACATCAGCAATAATCACATGTACATTCATGAACAGTATGTACATCTATATTTTGTGAATAAGGACACAGAATTTAAAATACTTATAATTTGTTTTCTCCCAAGTGTGGAGATAATTGCAACAGGAAAAGCAGTTTGACTGTTTCAATCCAACCCAGTTTCCACTGAAGTATCTTAAAGGAACTTCTTTTGTAAATGTTCAGATTCTACTGTTTGTTTCAGTATGTTGCAGAGTACTGAAATCTGGACTTGGCTCTAATTCATATGCGAAATCTAGAATCAGTGAACAGCACCTGTTTCCAAAAGACTACTATAACTTATTTCCTGGTTTTCCAGTTTTTCACTACAATACCAACTTAAAGTACTGGGGAAGACTGACCAATTCATTTTGATTTATGTTAAAATAATGTATTAGGGGCCAAGAATCAGAAATATTAGCCAGAGAAAACTTGGAGGAGAGCACCGCTTAAATGATTTTGATTTGAAATATTAAGGATGCACTTCTTACCTAGGTACTCTTGGATCGTGCCACGTGCTGACACCAGTCTGAGTATGCAGAAAATAGACCTGACCTTGCTGAGTTGTTCTTTGCTCTGTGAAATCAAGACAAATTAATAATTGTAAGAAAAAAAAATGCAGCAAGATGACTCACAAAGACTGACATCCTTCAAGTAAGGAATGAAAAGTATCTTACATATGAGAAGACACAACCCATTTTCCCGCTTCCTTGAGACCCCCCAAGTGAAGCCCTTTGATTTGCATACCATATCCCTCAGGCAGGTCAGGAGGGGTGTGCAGGTGTGTCCTGCTCATGTAGTTCCTGTGCCTCTGGGAGCGCACCCTCCTCTCGGCCAGCCGCGGATCCGCCGCCTGCCCGCAGGACGCGCCGTTGGTGCCGCTCACCGGGGTGTTCTCGTCCACCAGGCAGCTCAGGGGCCTGCCCGGGCTCGAGTACTCGGACGCTGGCCTGGGGACAGGGGATGACAGCCTCAGTGCTGATGGACAGGGGCCGCACAGCACGCCTGGGGACAGCTGCACCCTGCGCTCTGGGGATGCCTCAGTGACCTGCCCAGCATGACACCTCGACTGCAGCAGGAAGCTCCTGTTCTGTGCTCGCCAGAGGAACCAGCAACCTCCTCACCTCCAAACTTTCTCACCTTGCCTTCGTGTGGCTGAGGAAGTCATCAGGCCTTGTTATTCCTTCTAACTTTTAAGGAATGTTATTAGGCAAGGATGGTGAAAAAGGGCTAAGCAAGAATAAAAGCAGTTGCTCATGAGAGCAACACTGATTTTGTATCTCAATGCTGCTTTCAAAAGGATTCTAAATGGGTTAAAGGGGGATTGACAAGGTCACAAGAAATCCCCAACACAAATTATACACTTTGCACTTGATTTTCTACTGTGTCTTGAGCTTAGAATGAGTATTTTAACACACCAGGAAAAACAGAAATAGGAAAATGAAAAGCTGTTCAGTCCTTTCACTCCAAAACTGCATACATGTAACAGAGCTGACAGTGTTAACAGTCCAGATTAATTAAAATCAAATATATCCACCAGAATGATATTGAGAATGGAAGAGAACATCTGCAGGCACGGACAGTCTACAGAAGAGTCTGAAAAAATGCAATGACACTGCCGGCAACACAGGCAACAGCAAAAGCAGCTTGAGGAACAACTTCACAACACACATCTACAGTGATCAGAAAAAGCCATCACAATGATTTCCAAACACAGTCTGAAGCAATCGACTCTAACTGTTCCGGATTACATGGTCACAGAGCAGTGTCTGACACCTGCTCATGGTCTCACTTCTTCACCCCTCAAGATGTCTACAAAATGTAATGTCTGCATTTACAGAGCTCTACCACAGCATCTCTACAAGAAAGCAAAGATGTTACTACTAGGGCAGGAAAAAAAAGCAGTCAGAATGATTTTCTGAGTTCAATATTAGGCAGATTGAAGGAGAAGGATGCTAAAGAAGGAAAGCATTCAGCTTGTGCAGAGTGACTGAGCAGAGGAATGAGCAATCCAATCTCCCTGTGAGAGCCACTAGGAATTGCTCAATAATTCAACTCCATCCTACCCAGAGTCTCCCAAGGAATTCCTCACCGTGTGGGTCGCTCCCACTGAGTTGTCCGTGTGATGTGGTTTAAATACTGGATCCTTCCAGAAGCAGTCCTGCGCTCCTCCCACCTGCAGTTCAGACAGGCACAGATAAGGCACTGAGTGGTATTTCCAGGAAACCAGGGCACAAAATGTTTCCAACAGAAATGCCCAGCTCAGGAAGACTTACACTGCTATGAATCACATTAGCTGAACATGGTGACAGGAAACAACTGAAAGCTGGACTCAGAAATGGTTTAACATGTTCTTCCCTTGGAACCAGGCACATCATTAACAATATCACACCTACATATTCAATAACAGCTTGAATTCTAATTAAATCCAAATAGCCACACAAAGAAATTTCTTGGAAACATGTTTAATAATGCATTTAACTTCTTTTTACCAGTGACTCTAACAAATGCTTTCAGAGCATCTTCATGCACTACTTGCTTTCATTAAAAAGTCAGGTTCAAGTAATGTGACTTTTTAATTATTGTTGAATTTGCATGCCGAAATACATGAGGCTGTACAGCAAATTTTGCAGTTACACAATTAAGTGAGCAATATTTATAAAAGGAACATTCTGAAGCGAAAATTTAGAAGCATTTTCAAAAATGTTTTTGACTTATCTGGACTCCAAATTAACAAAAGAATGCTGTTACAGACTGGGATGATGATTTGCATTTCAAAAATTCATCCTCTGAAAACTCATTTTCTCCTGTCTTTACCTGCCAAGAATCACATTCAGAAAGTCTGTGTTCGCTCTGAAGAAGTCGCTGACAGCACCAGAATGTAAACCAGAATATTTTCCTGTGTTTGCAAAATTGTTTTAGGTGATAATGATGTCATTAACTCTCACAGGACAAACCAGAATCCTAAACCCTGCCTTTGGAAGGTAAACACAGCAAGAGCTTGGGCTGCATTAACTTTTCCAGTCACGTTTTCTTCACTAAAAGGTGCATGAAGAAGAAGTGATCCATGTTTATCACGGTGGATCTACACCTCCGCATGGTGCTGCAGAAGGGCAGCCACGCCCTGTGGTCACTTCCTTGCTACAAAACTACTGCATGCATAAGGCACTTTATTGGCTGTGATTTAATCTGAAATACGTGTTTTCTTGGACAAGTTATTCAGCAAAGCATTTCTTTACATGTGTCACCTCCCCTTTTCCAAGTGAAGATAAGACAACAGCCAAACTGTCAACTGCTCTGCATACCCCAGCTGGTTCAACTCCCGTTCTGAACATGGAACTGCAGAACTCTTGAGTGCAAGACTTAAAATAATTTATTTGCACACTAACTTCTCACTACTATAGAAATCTGTTGTATGAGCTGTATTTGTGTTTACATCACAGTGATGTCAGCTTACCCATCTGGTAAATCGTTATCGAATAATCGACTGCAATCCACAACTTGTCCTCCTGTGCCTATTCGGTCTCTGGACTGAAGACTGACTATTAGGATAATAAAAGAATTATTAAAGATGTGACATCTGAATGCAAATTATGGTTACATCTGAAAGAAAATTGGTACAACTTGGAGGACTAAGCTGAGCCATGTCCAGGATATTTTTTCCTTCTCACAAATCAAAGATGGTTGCGCAGGAACTCTGTTTTCATACATAGAATTTTCTACATCTTACTTCAAAAAAGTTAGCTTTAGGAATATGAGTGCAAGTTAAAGCAGAAAAGGAAGTGAACTGTGAAATTGTAATGAATTTTGTGTGTTGAGATGGACTGTGGCACTGAACTGATGGCAGTGGGGTGCCACCTCATGCATGGCTGGGACAGGGACAACAGGAGAACTCGGAACAGGAAGAGCCAAAATAAGGAATTCCTCCCTGGTTGACTCTTTCTGACATATTTTGTGTGCCCATGGGTTTCAACATACACACACGCACACAAACATAAAACTAGGCTAACTTTAACTGCTAGAAGCATTTCATATTTGGTTTATTTCTGACACCAGTGGTAAGAAGTCAAATGCAACTCACACAAAGCACCCTGAAAAGCCCTTGCCTGCCCTCACCAAAACTGCTTCACTTTTAATTTAATTTTTTTATATGATTCACTGTAACGGGTATTTATGCCTGAAGCTTTTGTACTGTAATTATGAAAACAAAGATTTTTTTAGCCTGCTTTTGTTCCCAATATCACAGTTCGCAAGTGTCCAATCTGATAATTTATGACACTTGTGTTCCTGTGGGGTTGGGGTGGTTTTCTGGTGTTTTGTTATGCCTTTAACAATAAAACAATTGCTTAAAAAGCTAAATACGTGCCGTGGCCCACATTTCTTGAGGTGGCATTAATGTACCTCTGGACAACTGTCTTCAAGTCCTATTTATATGCAGTAAAATGATCTTACAGACCTTAACCTGGATGCAATCAAACTTTTACAAAGATCAGAAAGTTTAAAAAGTTGGATCAGAAGGGGCAGATTTTGACTGAGTCCCGAAAATTTTCAACAACAACACGTTTTAAAGTTTAAAACTCAACAGACCAACCCAGGGAGCCCTGGAGTACCTGCTGCATTCCTAATCCATATTAACTCCTAATATTCCATGAACACTAACATTACAAAACAACTTTAGAGGGAAAGACACTTTTAAAGTCGATCAAACGAAGATCTCACTTGATGTATTTATTCTGCCATGACCCCACACACCGTAAGTTCATACCACTGCAGGTAGGCAATTAACATAAACAGAAATTAACACAAACAAAGGCAATTACCTCCTCTTTGCCTACGTGTGGACCAAAATCTGTGCACAGCTTCATTTTGTAATAAGTAAGGGCTCATTTTTTTCTGCACTGCCACATCAGAAATAAAGTGGTGGCACAGAAAAGCTGCAAGATTAAGACACAATTCAGGTGCCCCTGGATCCATTGCTAAAAATGCCCCCTTTTCTTCCTCTCGTTGAAGACAACTCCAGGATTTAAGATAAAGATCCCTTTGTCTCTGTACCAAGGCATACCCAGTGTTCACATTATTTGCAAGATCATCATCTGCTAAAGACATCAATTACATTTTAATATTGGTTTCAAGTCTTGCATGGTCTCTTAATTTAAGAGAGTTTATAATCAGAAGAACTGAAAGTATATTTATAACTTATTCTGCCATTTTACTTATTTTTAATCCAGATTTTTCTACCATCTCACTACTGTAGTGGAATTATCTAGTTTTACTCAGGCTTATTCATCCACTCAATAAACTTGCATTAGCGAAGATAGATTAAAATATAAGAAGATTAATAATGACAACTTAAATTTAAAAAGACAGGAGTCTCTGGAATCTTACCAAGGATGAATTAAATTAAAACAGAACCATGACTGAGTAAACTTGACCTTTGTGATGACATCAACACAATACAGATCACACAGATTTGCTCTGGGTCTCTGCTGTAACCTGACAAGGTGGTTTTTTGTAGGTTCAGTGCACGATCCAACAGTTCCTGGTGTTCAGGGACAGCACCAGCAGCACCTCGAGAGAGCCAGGGCTGCTTTGGCTGCACCACTTCTCATGGGCACATCAGCTAAAGCCAGACTGGCAGTCCAGTCTATGCCCACACTACTGACCAGTTCTGACAGCTTCTCCCTGACCAGTTCTCTCTGTAGTCTCTTTGTCACTGCACACTGCAATGGATTTGCCACAGGCCTCCCAGACCTGTCTGCTTTGAGGAGGGGTTTTTGGGTTGGGTTTTTTTCCCCTTTCATGAATGGCAGCATTCCCAATGATGCTGACCAGGATGTGAGTTCATACTCTGGAGGGCAGCATGAGAGCACAGTCCCTGCTCCATGGTGTGAGCACGGAGCTCCCTGCTGCCAGCACACCCTGAACCTGCTCTTCTGTGCTCCCAACTCAGCCTCCTCTCCAAGGGCACCCATCAACAGAGCTGTGTACACACTGGGATGCTCAGGGGACCAGGACTGGAGCAAAGCCAGCAACCAAACCAAACCCACAACAAAACACACCCCAGAGAAGTGACTGACTCATCCTTTACTCTTCTGTGCAAGCTCGTGTAGAAAATTCAATTGACAACAGCCTGAAGAGTCAGCAATGCACTTACAATTCCACATTCGTACTGCTGCCTGGAAAGGCTGACCTGGAACAGAGACTAGGCAGAGCAAAAGGAATATAATAGGTATTTATTGAAAGGCCTTGAAAGGATTCACCTTGGGCAGCACAAGAGCCTGGCCAGGGCTACACCCAAGAGGGATCCTGGTCATGAGTTTTTCACACTTTTTTAAGTTTTGGTTCACCTACATATTGGGTTCAATTGTCCAATTACAACAAGTCTCAACCCCCCTGGCTTGTCCCCTTCCCTTCGCAATTGTTTGTGCTTTTTGGGTAATGATTCTCCTTGATTTTCCAGCTGAGAAGGGATTGTTTTGTATGACTGCCCTGTGGAGAGAACTTACTAACGCCTAATATGAATTTCCACAGTTACACCACCAGGCAGCAGAGAATCTGAAAAATATAAAAGCTAAAACCCAAGGCATCACTACCATCATTTGATTTTCCTGTGCCACCACACTCTGGTGCAGATCAGATGGAGACAGACGGTTTAAGCAGCACAAAGAGGTAAAGTCACAGGTGTTATTCAACAGAGCATTTGAAGGAGGCAAACAAACACACTTATTTGCTGACTGATATTTCAGTGGCATTCCCTGGCTTACAGAGGTGCTGTTTGGATATAATTTCAACTAGGAATTGAACATAAAACAGAGCCTAAAAATTCACTTTTCTTTGCCTCATGTCCAAATACTCTCATTAACATCTTGCTGTATAAATAAAGAACTTCCTTATCCTGACCAACTTTTGACTTACATGACCTATTAGAAATGCCGCCCTCACAAAGATCTGAGAATGCACCAAAAGGAGAGTGCTTATGAAGCTTTTTTGTGGATACTTGCTTTTCAATTTGCCAGCTTCTTTTTAATTCTGATGTTATTTTAAGTTCATGAGTTCACAGAATGACAAAGCACAGTTACTGAGGTTGGTGACAGCCTTGTTAATAAGCCATAAAAACACAAAATTAATTGACCAAGTCATCCCCAACAGCTATTTTACTTGCTTGTAAGCATGATGCTTTTTCAGCTTTCCCCAAAACCTAAAGGAAGCACAGCCTTGCTGGAGCTCTCAATGGCCAAGAATTTTGTAGTTAGTTTTTCAGAGAGAGTTCACACTCAAACTGCCACCATTCTTTAGAAATTAGAACCTTTCTAAATTTTTTTTCTTATTATCTATGGTATTATTTGCCCCAACATATACTATAATATCTACGTTTGTGGTTTTTTGGATGGTTTGAGCATTTTGGTTTGGTGTTTTGTTTGTTTGGATTTGTTTTTTTAATTCTCTACCTACATAATTTTAGCCTGAATTCCAAATGGCTCTGGCAGTAGACAGGAGAATTCAATAATCTAGAAGAGTATCTCTATAGCTACTATAGAAACTAAAGATAAAAAGAGAACTAAAAGATAAAAACCTTTACTCACCTACTATCTGTCCTCTAACAGTATCGTTGTCATTTGGCCCAAGCTTGCACAGATCCAATCTCTGATCTACAAAATGAGGGCACAAAGTGTAAGTCATACAATGAAACAAAATACCATCACAAACTACCAAACCACCTGGAATATACAAGCTTTATAAAACCCAGCAAAAACACAATTAACTGTCATTCTTCAAAAGCCTGTGCATGCAAGCTTGGGCTGAAAGAGAAGAAATTTGTTCTTAGCTTACTTACAACCAGTGTCTTTAAGGCGATTGATTGCATTTGAAAGAAGTCTCACACAACCCAGAAAACCAGCTCCCTGCTTTTTATGGATTTTCTTGTGATTCCACACGCTGATAGTTATTGAATCCGACTTCCCAATATATCTGAAAAACGTGGAACAAACAATACTGTCAATGGTACTTACTGCACACTTTGATGATGCATCAGGAATCACCTTGGGGGAAAAAAGGTCATCAACCACTACATTAAAAACTTAACACACACTGTAATGGCAAGAAAGAGCGAGTCATCTGCAGGTAAGATGCACATCATACTTCAATGGAAGCATGTCTCATGGAGGAGCTCACTTGAACACAAACTGCTCTAAAAGCCTGATTCTGGAAGGGGGCATTCACGTGAAACAACTGAAATCTGTTCAACAGCAGCATGAGCAGGCTCAGGCTGGCTCTCCACCACATCTCTCCAGGCAGCCACCGTGCTCAGCCCCATGCCCCAGCCTGTGCCAAGGGGGGCAATGCTCGTGGTATCCCAGCGGTGTCTGGGGGCAGTGGGAAAAGGGACGGCGGCCCCAGGGCCAGACAGGAGCCGGGGGGGGGGGCTCTTTGGGGCTGTTCCAAGCCCCAGGAATGCAGGGAGCCCCTGCAGGTGCTCCCCAGCACCCAGGGCTGTCAGGCCAAGCCATCACCCAGCTGCAATTCCCTGAGCCCCGGGGGCTGATCTGCCCCAGTAATGTGTGTCTGGGACATCCATTGCACCTTACAGCCATGGCGAGCAGCCCACAGGGGCTTTAGCTGGGATGTGCCACGGTCCCCTCCTGTCCCTGCTCGCTCCTCGCAGCATTCCCACGCACATGCTTGGCAAAACCTGCACCTGTGTTCACTGCCTTGGGGAAACCTGGACACTGTAGGCTGCTTTACTTTTGCTTTTTTCCTTTGAAGCTTTGTTCTTCAGAGGCAATTACTTTGTGAGCTCATTTTTCTTTTCAAAACTTTCAGAGGACAATTTCAAAACACTCAAGATAAATCAGCAATTGCCAATACTGAATTATGGCTGTTTCAAGTTGAGGGAAATTAATTTGTAACTATGGCTTAGATCCCAAGAACTGCTTGTAGTTCTCTCTTCCCAAACCACAAATTCTGGCCTTAGTTTAGATCCAAGTGCTTCTTTTTTGTTTGTTTTTGAATGAAAACCAATCAACCAATGTCTAAATACATCTCCCCATTGACTGTGGCTTCATTGGCTTTTAAACAACTTAATATTTTCATAGAGATAGAAATGATACTGTCAAGGTTGGCAAACCAAAGAATTTAACTAACTGGCATGGCTTAAAATTACAATTGTGATCAGGTTAACACTTCTCCTGCTTTAACTTTCTCAAAAAGCAGAATTTTTATAACTTCTTTTCTCCCACCTGCAGACAGCAACTGAACGAAGAAGTAGAAGACAGAAAAGCCTCATGGTTTAAAGTAACCACTGCACATTTACACAAAAAACAAAGCAAAAAACCAAACCCAAACAAAACACAAACTTCACATAAAAAAGCACTGAAGTTTTTGAATAGTAAATTGATTGTGTAACATAGGTCAGATTTTTTGCCTTGCAACTTTGACAATGCCAATTTTGCATAAAAAAACCGAGATGAAGATGGGTAATCACGTGCACAGTTGCAGTCTACAATGCTTTATGTACTTAAAATAAATTCTTATGCTCTTAAAAATAAAGACATATCATGACCTGTATTGAATTTTCCAGTTTTCCTTGTTGCTTTAAAAAAGTCAAAGGTATATGGTTAAACACAATTTCATAACAGAACAGTTTGAATAATATGTAGAACAGGTGAATACACAACACAGTTTCCAAGAATTCCTGTAATGCTTCAGGGTGAGATGCTCAGAGTTGGGATGAACAGTCACCATCCACACCAAGCAGGTGAGGACTCCACATTGCACTATAATCTACTCTTGCTTTTTCCACCCAAAAACCTGGGCTGGTTCAGACTTTCAAAGGAAATAAGCAAGACAAGCTGCATTTTTCCAAATAAAAATGTCTGTTCTTTTAATAAAAGAAGAAAACAAATAGTTAAGTAATGTCTAGTTGGCTTTACAGCAAAATGTTTCTCTACATTTCTGCACCATTTCAGGCATAAAAACCCATGGTTGTATTTAGAGAGTGACAGTAGGACAAGATGACATTTCCAATTCATTTGGTGGATAAGTTACATTTGTTTCACATCATCTGGCAATAAAGTTCCAGCATAAAAGCCTGAGCTAGGAGTTTTATTTTTTATTAAAAAAGAATGTTCCAAAAATAAAATGCAACAAACCAAACCAGAAACAAAAAAACCACAACCCCCCCCTTTTGTTGGATGACTCTCTCTTCCTCCTTGTAATTAAAGTTCTTGGAGTTTATATTTCTTTTTTTCCTCTATCCTATCAGCAATATCTACTCCACAGCTCCAGTGCTTCAACAGAGATGACAGGATTAGTATTAATGAAGCAGAAACATAGAAATTCAATTGCATAGACATTTTGTTTACTTCCATATTTTCTGAACCTTTAAAATTAGGGCTCTGGTTAAGAGCTGCATGTTCAGAAATTTTCATTTCCCTACTCTTAGCACTTTCACTTGTAAGAAAAAAATATCAAATTCATGCCTTACTAGCAACCACTGAATTATTTAAACAAAAATTTAAAACACAGGAACAACTGTTATTTTGTCTACCACTGAGGAAGGTTTGGTATCAAGTGACTTTTCATCCCCATCGCATAATGTATACTTTCCCTGAAGAGTTCACCTCAGTGGAGAATGTGGAATGAAGAAAGGGGAAAAAAATATTCCTGAAAAAACATACCTCTTCCTGATCACAAGCCAGACATACTCCCTCCAGAAAGAGAGAAAAATGCAGCATCACGAGGTACGAACTCAGGTTTGGAAGCCAGGAATTCCCCATTTTTATCCATGCTGTCACACAAACTGTTTTTACGACCTGAAGGAATTACTTGGTTTGTTTCTCCATTTTCCCATTTTGGACTTTTTTTCTAATATAATCTTAGGGTTCTGCTTTGAGCTTCCAGCTGCTTTAATACTGAAAGAGTGTGTGTGAAGAGATGGAATGAAAAATAGCACCCCAGTTTTTTCTCTCCCATTTTCATTCACTTCCTTCCTGGCATTGCTGATCTCTGCAGCAGCTGAAGGGTGTCTGAGCCTCTGGGATGCTCACCAGGACCTGCCAGGGGCTGTGGCTGAGGCAGGAATGGAGCAGGGACACGTGATACTCACTGGCTGCCGCAAAGGGCATCAGCTTCTTCCAACAGGCCTCAGGCAGCACGTGGAGAAGGAAAAGCAGTTGCACAGAGCTGTTCGATGGCTCTTTAGGAGCTAATCTAGGATGGCATTGTCTAAAGCAGCACTAGGCAGAGCTGCAGCCTTCTCTCCCAGAGAAGAATCCAGGATCCTTAGCATTAACTAGACAAATAGAGTCAGAAGACTGCGGCAGAAAAGTGATTCTGCCAGGGCAGTGCAGCAGACTGAGGATGTGAAGGCACCACCAAAGAGCACCAGAACCTGCAGTGAGGAGATTTTGGAAAGAGGAGGAGATATTTGTGGGAGTTGGGTGGGGTTACGTTAGGGAGAGATCACAAAGGAGAAGAGTCCATGCGGGAGCCAGGGGTGAGTGGGGACTTGAAGGGCACAGACTAAGGCTAGAACCTGAGCCAGGTTTTGGTGGAGGCCATGGTACAAACACCCTTCAGAGAGAAAGAGGCGATGTGAGCTGCTGTGCCTTAAGGGCAGAGGCTGCTGGAGAGCTGGGGCAGACTGGGCAGGGCAATGTAGGAGAGGTCTGGCTACAGCAGGAGGGAAGAAAGGGGAAGGAAGAGAAAAAGGGGGTTTAAGTTCCTGAACTGCTGGTTTAGGTAGTTCAGCTCTGAATGCAAGAAGTCCGTAGATGCGTCAAGTCTGATTATTCAAAAGCTCTGAGGAAAGGCCCGAACAGGGAAAACACGAACAAGACTGAAAATAAGGAAGGGGAACACATACAGGGCAAGCATGGTATTTTACCGACATTCAACTACATCCAGACAGCAATTATTTGGCAATTTCTTTCTGGAAAGTCTCCCAGATTCCCCCTCTCTACACACACACGCCCCCCCAGCGAGGCTGAAGAATCCAAGCAGCTAATTCAACCACTTCCTTTTCACACTAAGATCTGAATTAAGAACCACACAAGGCAAAAGCCAACCCATTTTTGCTCTTTATAACACTGCAGAAGTCCTCCTAAAAAGTTCTTCTACAAAAGAATATCTACTTATGCTGGATCAGGTTAGCAAGCCACACAATTCTCTTGGAACTAGCAACTTAATTCAGACATTACTGCATAAATACATTCCAACAGCTCCATCTGACTATGCCATTTGTATCTGCCGTCATATGACACATGGAAAAACTATCTTAATATCTGGCACAGATGAAAAGCTGAGACCTGACACTGAGTATATCATACAGTAAAAAATCTACCTTACAATAATAGCCAGGCAGTGAGTTGTTGTACCAAAGGGATTTAAGCTTTTACTGCTGTTTTAAATAGGAAATGAAGATAATGTGACTGATGTTTATACACAGAAATGCATTTCCCTAGAGTAAAGAATAACAGGTGAGACTATAAAAGGGGTTAAATTATTACAAAGAAAATTTGGACAGGGAAAGGATTATTTTTCTAATAACAAGGCCTGATACAACACTGAATTTTACCTTGGATTAGAAACACTGGATATACTTCTGTCATCAGGGAAGTCACAGCCAGAATCAAAGTAGTTTTCCCTAGAGGGCTAGATTTTACATTGAAAATAATACAGTAATTCAATAAAATCTATTTTTAGGGGAACTTCTTCTCTGAAAAAAGAGAAGAAAAAAACCAAACCACCACCCATAAAAAGTACTTCACACAGGTCTAAATTCCTTTGGACAATCCAGCAAGAGATGCTTCAAATCTGCACAAGTAAAACTTTCTGCCCAAACCCCCCCTTTTCTCTCTGCTTTTTATAATATGTGGTGGATTGCAATCACAACCTTGGAAAGACAATACAGTATCCAGATACAACCATGGCTTGTTCTTTAAAACAACCTAAAAATACCTTCTCATCATCCTTCCTTGAAAGTTATAACCAGAAAGGAATTTTTTCTAAAGATTTTACAGTTTTTTTCCATTACTCTTGTTGCATATCAACATCCTCCCTCATTTCCTATGTCCTCCGCTCCTTTTCTCCAGAAGGGAATCAAATCTTCAGCCCATGATGCACTGAGCATCCTTTAGAGCCACTCCAGACAACTCCTCTGTCACACAGCACTTCAAACTGGACAGTACTGTGACAGTCACAGGGAGCCAGAGACTTCCACAAAGAATTCTGACATCTTCCACACAGAATTCTGACAGAGGAGTAAGTGCCAAACAATGCCCACCTTCCTCCTGCAGGAGAGTCCCTTGTCCAGCTGTACAAAGGTTACAGAGGATTTGCACTCAGCCATGCTGGCAGCACCTTCCTCCTTCTTTCTACTCCTAGCAAGCTGTGTATTAATGCTCATTAACAGACCCACCTAGCTACAACAATCCAAGTCTGTGCTCAGTTTCAAGGACTTATCCTTAGCTCTACTCTGATCCTTGGAGAGGATATGGAAAGGCAAAGGTCTGAAACCTCCATTCTGTACAAATCAATGCTTTGATAAGTTTAGGACCATGAAAAAAACAAATTAACTTAGAATTCTTTCAATAGAAAGGAGAGCCATTTGCTACACATGAACTTAAAACTTGTTTTGTATCCATTTCTCTAATGAATATGAATTACAGCCTCACATGAAGAATCTAAGATTGAATTTGGTTTGGATAATAAAACTATAATATTATTTCACTAAACTGCCACAATACTTTGTTGAAGTGAAGAAAATGTTCTGTATGCTGCCCTAACATATTATGAACAATGACTTCACATATTTAGTCTTGGATATTCAAATAAGGAGTAGATCAAGACATGACTTTAAACCAGGCCTTCCATATTTTGTTGTGAGACCATCAAGCTGCTTTTCTTCACTGGGAAAAAAAAGACGGACAAGAAACTGTCTGTGTACCAATACCAGATTTGCTGCAGGTTTGGTAATGGCCAAAGTGAACAAATATGCTCAGTTTCTAATAATAGAGGACAAGAAATGGAGCCATGAGGGAAAAGTCACAGATCAGAACAGGAGAACAGAATAATACAAAACAGTTGATTTCTCTTCCTCATCCCAAGGAAAAAGATAAAGAATAAAAGACAAGGAAAATAAAGCATGCACAGAGACCTACATAAAATCAAAGCTTTAATAACTTATATTGTACAGAAATATTGTATGCTTTAGAAAGAGAGGAAAATCATGACATATATGTCCCAAAGTGATTCTACTGCTCAAAAGCACCAAAAGGTGCTCAAGTGACGATAACAATAACTCAGAGTGAGAACAACATTTAGGACAGAAAACGACAGAAAGGAGAGAAAATTGAACAAAAGGTACACAGAGAAAAAGATACTGTAGCATGACAACAGACAAAAATTGCAGCAAGAGAAGAGCAGTTTGAGGAAAATACTGTTAATTACTTGCTTCATTTGACAGAAGTTTTAACATGGAAATACCACAATAAAACAGTGCTGTGGTTCATGTCAGCATGCTGCAAACAGCACCAGAACAAGTGCAGTGTTTAAATTTTGAGGTAAATAAGAAAGTGGAATTTTGCTACATGTACTTTTCACTGAAACTAATAAACTCTGGGATACTTTCCAAGCTGTACATAGGACAGGATAACAAACATCTGACATTGTCTGTGTAATTTAGAGAATTTCACTTCAAACCTTTGGTTATCACTGTTACCACCTACAGGTCATAATGCTGATTCCACTTGGGATCAAGTGTATTCTTCACAGTATCTGTAGAATGGCATTGGCCAGATCCGTCCACCACAACCTTAGCAAAGGGATCAGGAAGTCCTAAGAGGAGGAAAAGAAAAAAAAAAAAGCTATCAAGTGGATCAGGATGCTTTGAAGTCCTTTATCATTGCTCAGTTATTTAAGCTTTCATTTGAAGATTTGCCTTTTATTCATAAATGAGACCTCTACTTAATGAAGGGGAATAACATGACATATAAAGCACAGTAAATGGGTAAATTAACCATTTATTTCACTGATATGGACTAAGAAAAAGTTGTGTAAGTCAAACACACTGGGAAAAAAACCCCTAAACACCTTAATCTTCCGAATTCAGGTTTGAGTAAATTCTCAGTATACAAAGGAGCCAAAGGCAGAGAAAACAGAGTTTCATTCTTTATATGTTTAAGATCTAACCACAGCTATGATATTGGCTGATATTGGTGTGACAGAGAATTGCCTATAACAGGTTATTCTTGCTTTCCACTTGGTGTACTGCTGGCTTTGTGCTTCACTTGCTGCCAGCTCAGTACCCCAAAAACACTCAACACGGGTTCATCTGAACACCAAAAATCAGTGTAAAGATGGTGCTGAAGTCCAGATCCAGGGGTGGAAAAACAGCAGGAGCAGAGCAGCCCCTGATCAGTACATCCTGCTGAACTGACACCAAGGGATAGTTCCACCACTGATGCCCCAGGTCCTGCCCTTTTCCTCTCACTCATTCATTCCTCCCATCGAGTGTGTGAGTCAGCTGGAGGAACCAAGGTGGGGAAACATTTATCACATTTGCTGAGGTGCAATTTTGTCCCAGCTGTACTTCCTCAGGTGACTCAGCCAGAGATGAGGAGGCTCAGGACAAGTGCCACAGAAAGCACGTGGGGACAGAGGAGTGAGACCTTGGGACATCTGTGCTTCAGCATCACACACTGCAGAGCCTGAGGGTTTTTTTTCAGGCATGATCAAACTGTTAAACACCTAAGAACTTGCAATCAATACAGAAATTCAGATATAATCAATGTTTCAGAAGTATCTCAAATCACAATAGAATTCTGGATCATTTTTTCAATTTCTTTCCAAAGCTCAGGTCTGCTCTTCTGAATTCCTCCTGCTCCCAGGTGGGAGGTGGAAGGCAGGTGATCTGTGCATGCAGGACACAGACAATAGCATTCCTTTCTGCCTCCTTCATCTACCTCTTAGCCCTTCTTCCAAAACAGTATTAAAATTAATTAAAATATAATTTCAGAGTACATTGATGTTACAAGGCGGTTATTAATGATTAAGGAGCATATCTGTTTGTTTGACAAAAAGTCCTTGTATGAAAAAATGACTTAATAAATACATGACACTAAATTTGAAAAACATATAATTTGCCTGAGTGGGTAAATTTGTTTCCCACTCCCATAAAAACAGAGAGTGTGTTAGTGTTTTATTATTATGATTCTGTGATGAGTGTCACCTAAGACAAAATTAGAAGCCCTGAAATAAAACATCAAAGCCTTCAGCCCCCTTACTGCGAATATCTTAATATAACAATCATATGCAAACACTGGACTATAGAACTTGCATAATATTTATTCCATCTATAAATAAATTTATAAAATTATAAAAGCTACTTACGGAAAAAGTCCTTTTTCACCAAATTTTTTGCACACAGTACTGCAAGAAAAACAGAAATACAAAATTAAGTTACTGATTGCCAACATTAAAAAAAAAGTTATTTTACCTGTCTGGCACTTCAGAAAATCCTGCTTAAAATAAAACAACTATAAATGAGCTGTGCTCCTTCATAATCTTTATTGTCATGTGAATTAATTCCTGAAAGCTGAGCTGGAAGTGTCATCTTTTAGCAATATACCTGTAGACAGAATACAGTGGAAGTGAGATGGTTGTGGTTTCCTCAGGCAATAGTTTCAGTGGCTTTTTTTGTCACGCCATCAACTGTTTTGCCAGCTGAGTTCACCAGAGAGGGACCTGGAGCACTCCTGGCTGGTTCACCATAATTAGTACTGGGACACAAGCACAGGCTTATGCTCACTTCTAAAGCCCAGGAAAAGTTTCCTTGATCAGAAAAAATAGACCATTAGGCAGCCAAGGCTTTTCTGTTATCTTGTGTGGTAATAAATAAAAGGTTTTACCTGAAAAGCATTCGGGTGGAGCACACTAACTTCTAAAGCCGGAGTTTTGATGGTGCCAAAGATATCTTATATTTGTAGCAGCTGATAATTGTTTCAGGCTTTGTTTGTTTGCTTGTTTAAATTAAATTTGCATTTGTCAACTAAAAATACCCAGGGGCAAACAATCTCCTATGAGAATAAATTTAAATAAGCAAATAAATAAATAAAAGGTCAAAGGGGACAAATTTCTTATAAAGGTGCCAAGGTACACAGCGGAGACTTCACAAACTTCACCACTGCTCAACTATTCTGCTTATCTATTATCACAGGTTTAGCAAGCAGGAAATATTAGATTCCCCTGTGAAACATAAAAATATTTACTGATAACACAAAAGGATTCTTGGGGATTGAGCAAAAGCATGAATTCCCACAGCTAGTATTTAAAAAAAGGGGGGAGAATGGGAAGAGTTATTTGGCTGGAACCTGATGCTGCAGGAGATTCCTCACTATATGATTCCCTTCCTTGGATATTTTTCCTATGACATCGCCAATATTTATTACTGCCAGGAAATGCAAAGACAGAAAAGTGCGTCCAATAATCACATCCCACAGGCACCACATCAAACCAAACACCATTGGTCATCCCTTCCCCCCAAAAATACCCTCCCACTGATTCTGCAAGGCTCCTGATCCTTGATTTCTACCTGAATAAAAGCAACAGAGGTAATGCATGAACAGTCCCATGGCAATGTCCACAGCCAGGACAGAGAAGCACCACCCTGCACAGTCTAAATATCGGAATTCATGTTTTCCCAATTTTTACATTCATAAAGATGCTGATTTTAATGAAGCTGCTTTCCACTGGAATCCAGCATTGTAAAATCTGGCTACAACTTCGCTCAGGTCTGAGGAGTTTTGGTCCTCCATAAAACACACGGAGATGCCCATCAGTGGCTACAGGGATTCACAGAACAACCCCCTCACACCGACCTATTCCACAGGAAAGGGACAGAAAAGTTCCCAGGAAAATTTCAGCACAGTAATTTGATACAAGGGGCTGCTAACAACTCTGTTACCCTGAAAAAAAAGTGCCTGGCTCCAGGTTGGATGATGCTGGGTTTTTTTAAAGATGATAAAAGTAAGAAATATAATTTCTCTCCATTCAAGGACATACTGGTAGTCCTAAAACAGAGCTCAGTTTAAGGGATTTTCACCCAATAATTTTTTCAATCTGAACAGTCAACAGTAATAAAATACCAACAGAGAGTCAAATGTTTCAGGTTCTGATACCCAGCATTCAAGTACATACAGGAAAGAGACTGTCACATCACTGTTCCACAAATCAAAGTTCTTTGGATGGTGTAATAAAAATTCAGTTACCAAAGGCTTCCATGTGCCCAATAATCTAAAGTTTACTCTATCCAGAATATTGAGAACAAGCTAAAGGTATTTGAAATAAAAGAGGTAATAGAAAAGTGCTTTTGTAGCTTCTTAAGGTTTTATTACACCAAGAATATCCTCAGATGAGTGATAACACAGACATCATCTGCCCAAGAACTGCAATAGGTTATTGCTCACCAATCACCTTTCATCTAGTGGTGAAAAGCTTCATTGTTATTATACCAATACCTTTTTAAATTATATAAAAAAAAAAAAAANAAAATTCATCCACAGCACAGCCACACCGGGTGCTCCTGAAACTGTATAATGTCCAAGGCAAAAGAGGTTCAACTATTCTTGTGAGAGAAATTGTAAGGTTAACTAATTACAAACACTTCTTTTCAAAAATAAAGTAAGCCTGCCAATGCATTTAATTGAAGTCTTATATTTATAAGATTGGTTACACACAGAGCACACAGACTAATAACTGCTTCCCCAACAATTAGCCATGAGTTAACAAACGAATATTTTTGGCTCAACTTTTCCCTCTCTAGTAACCACACTTAAGGCAAGTCAGATGTCAACCCACTCTGGCTTTGTCAGGTTAACAAAACAGGGGAGATGCTGAGAAAGCTTCCATTAACAACACCCTCTCTGCCAAGTATTTCTAGGTGAAAAAGCCCAGGTCCCAGGAGCATCAGCTCAACTCAGAGTGAAACAACCTTCTTCCACACACAACTTTCATATATCTCAGGATTTTTTTGGACAAAACTTTTTCCACTGGTGGGAAAAGTACCAGAGTTTATGCTCCACTTTTCTAACAGTTTCAACACTGTATTTAAACCTGTTCTGAATATTCTGATAACCAGCTGATTAATAGTTCCTTGAGAATAAAAGCTAAGGAAGTTTGGTTTCCTATGGATTTATGTTCCACGGTTGACTGAAGGCTGTGGCTGAGGCTTTTCCCACTGGGTGTTCCCACAGACCCTCTCCCACGCAGGCTCACCCGCGGTCGGCAGCGCAGGATCCGCTGCAGCTTTTTCCTCTCACTGCAGGTCACTGCCAGGGTCTCTTCTTCATCCAGGCAACGATTCTCACAAAACCCACGGGACTTAATTATCCTGGAGTCCTCTATCCTAGGTTCAGTTTAAGCTAAAGATTCGAAAACCAGAAAGAACTAGAGGGAGATTTCTTTCCCTTGACAAAGCCAAGTTAAAGCGCTTATGATTCTGGACCCAACACTCATCATTATCAGATCTATGCAGCCCCACCACTAATTGATCCTCTGGAGGCACAAGGGCACTGCAGAAGGTGATTTATTATTTGGATGTGCTTGTTTTAAGGTGCTTTTTGTTACAATTATTTTGAAACAAAAAGTTAAGCTATTTAAACCTGCATTGCAACTAGAATGCAAACCAATGGCTGGATATACTGAAAAAAAATAGGGGGGTGTGTTGTACCATAAGTGCATCATCATATGACATTAATGGCTTCTAGCACACATGTGTAGATAAAGTATTCATTACAGAGTATCAGTGAGTCAATGGATAGCTATGTTTCTGTTTACTACACACTTCCTGGGTAGTCTACAGAAAAGAGAACATTAATATTCCAATATATACGTGCCAAGACAAACAGCACATCAATTTTACATTGTATACATACATTAAATATTTTTTTATCATGTGTTATGACCTCATTCTAACATATGCTACTCAGGTCTGCTCACAGAAACATGAAAAGAGCATAATGTTATAAGCCACCCAGTCTCCTTCCATGACAGCTTTGTTACACAGTCCACAAATATTCAAAAATAGGAATTAAGTGAATCATATTTGCCAATTTCCTTTTTCTGATTTATTACTCCTGTGACTGACAATGAATGGTTTACTGAAAAATAATTTAACTATTATAAGTAAACACAAAATATTTAGTATCCCCAAATCCCTGTAATCTATGTGTTAGCTATTAAAATTTACATGAAATTATAAAGGGGGTGAATAACTGGTTGAACTCACATAAAAATTGAAAGGAACTATGACTATTGAAAAGGTCAATTTTATAGAAAGATAAATATTTCCCTCTCCTTTTCTGAACTCTGTTTATTCTTTTTGCTAGTTACTGAAGAACTCTTGTTACAACTGCTGCTTACTTTGGAACCATTTTTGCAGAAAAATCAAACTTTTAATGACATCAAGCTGTTGTTAGGGAAGGTATCCTATGTTATACATTACCATTGTTTTTATAAGTATTAAAAAGTATGTTTATTTCAGAATAATATCAGTAACACCAGGTTTCCACAGTCAGAGGGAGGAAGAACATGAAGCCCATGAAGTGGAAAGGGAGCTCCAAAGTAGGAAGCTTGCATTGAAAACAAGTAAAAAGTGATAAAGATCTATGAGATGTCACAGAATCACCACCTCTCAGACATGAGCTCAGAGTCTTCCAAAATCTATTCACCTCAAAGGCTGGGTAACACCAGAATAAGCACTGAGGAAGCAACATTAGAAGGAAAGAGTTATGCGAATTCAAGGAACCCGGATATTTAAGGGCTGTGTATTCAACCCTCGTGGGTATTTCCAGCCTGTATCAAACCGTTTGTAGCCAATTTGTTCACCACATTCACCTGCAAAACAGGAACATCACTACTTGACTTCACAGGGACGTTTTAGTGTTACGTTACCTGCATGTTTGTGTGCTCTCAGTTATCTGTTATAATGCACTCTTGATTTATGATAAATGACAAGGTTTATATGCGTTTGTACCCAGCAGTGTGAGGTACAAACACCTCAGGGCTACAGCTATAGACAATCATTTTACAAATAAGTTAGTTTTAAAATTCCTATCTTAAAAATAATATTGCTTAAACCATCTTAAGTAAGCGGTTTTTAAATGTGTATATTTGAGACACACCAATACTATCAAAGAATGATTAAGGAAGACAGGTAAGAAAATAAAAATAATCATGAATGTCCATGGACGTGAGCACACCAGCTGCAGAAGGATGCACACAATCGACACATTTATGTCTATCCATGGCTCAGCAGAACCCCCCCATCCCATGCCAGCCATCCATGAGAGCCCACACTGTGTCAACAGCCAGCCCTGAGGTTATGGGGAGGAAAGTCCAAAGTTAAGATTATGTTTACTAATCTTCGGGCTTTCCACGTGTCATCACCACAAAAGAAAAATTTCAGCCCTCTGAATCCAACCAACAGTTTTAACATCATCATGCATGTTGGTTTTTTCTTTCCCCGAGGGTTTTTCTCCCAGAAAAAGCACTTGTTCAAGAATATGTGTAACACACGGGAGAGCGACAGGCTGCCTATCAATTTTTACTACAATGGCTCATTTTGAAGACAAGTCTTTCTTCCCCTACAGAAACACCATCTTTTACTGAAAGCCCTTAGCATTGGGTTTTGTGATCAGATCCCAGTTGTCTGCAAGTTCTACGCAGGGCAATACAATCACCGAAATAAGTCCCAGCTGTAGAAACACAATGCTATGCTATTGCTAATGTGTGTTGTACTGATAATGAACGGTTGTCTATGCTTTAATCTGAATAAAGCTCCCAACTGCTCTGCCTCTCCTTGCCAAAAATTCCCCTTCCTCCTCCAGACTGTGGTTGCATTCCAATTACACTGCTGATTGGAATGAGCCTGCTTGGGGGAGGGAGAGGGAGGAAGGCAAATGAAGCCACACTCACGCCCCTCCTTGTCTTCACGGCTGCCCCTGGGACCCACAAATTGCTCGGGCGTTTGAACCTAAAGCTGACATGAAGTACTTTTCTCCACATTGTACAAAACTCTTTGCAAATTCACCTGTTTCTTTTAGAAAAGCCATTTGTGACAGGCAAACAGCGTACTGTGCACAGGTTCCAGCAGGATGCCTCAATACTTTAAACATTTTTAAACAAATTCCTACTGGTTTCTTCCATTGTTGGCAAGCTCACGAGAAACTTACAGTTTTCTGCTTGCATTCCCTCCTTGGACCTGCCTGAATTCCCACATGGGAAAATATAAAACAGGAGGTCTTCAACTATTTATTCAACAAAGAGCTGTAAATAACGCCATATGGATTTTGCAAATACAGCTGCTGAGGTAACTTTCTCAATTAAGGTTTTTAAATAAAATTATTAACCCAAGTATTCACATGATGTGTCATTTTACAGTTCATCTCTCTGAGGAATTTTTTTTAAGGTTCCATTTCCTTTGAAAGGTGCTTTTTCTGCAGATCAACAAAACACAACAGAACACAACCGTAAAACTAAGAGTTTACTTTCCCTTAATGAAATTCCGGCATTTCTGAAGATTGCAATCAATTGTTGTCAAGGAGGGACACACAAAGGCAGGTAAACCTAGCAAATAATTTAATTTACAGGTGCACAGGGGTTTGGAGTCAAGGTCTTGCAGCATGACCTGGGTCAGAACACAGCAGCTAACCATCACTCTGAGCAGGATCAGTGATGGGAGTGCGCTGGAAGGTTTCACCTTGCACCCAACAGTACAGGGGGCTGCAGCTGCTCCTCCCTCAAAGTAGGTACAGCCAGCACAGAGATGCAAGGTAGAGCAGGAAGCTGAACTGGCTTAACAGAAAATTAACCTTCTGGGGAGATGGATTAGTTCACCCTTGGCTTCTAGAGCTGCACAGACTTATCCTGCAGTCAGGCCATCTGCAAACCTGTGGCAAGGGAAGTGGCAGAAGCACACAGCTGCAGAGCAGGGAGGATCAGCCAGGATGTCCTTCCTGCACTTATGCTGGAGAAGTGCACCCCATAAATCAAAATGCACCTCAATGTCTTCATTTTAATGCAGACATAGTTTTTCCTCCTGCCTCTGTTTTTCAGCTCCAGAATTTTATTTTATTAGAAGTAAAATTAAGTTAAAAATCAGATTTTGCCACCAGTATACCAACATAACCAGCTAACACCTTTCAGATTTTTAGAGAAACAATCTTCTCCTTAAACATTCAGCTTTTCCATTTCCCAAAGCACATTCAGAAATGCAGAACTAAAACACAAAAAAGCACTTCTCTTGCAAGTACACACACAATTACTTCCAGGCTGCTCTGTTTTACTTACGGACTCCTTCTGAGTCTCACAAAGCAACAAAATTCAGATAACCCAATGAGCTCTAGAGTCAGTACAAAACATGTACACACACAGAGAACGGTAGGATCATTATTTTCCCCAATACTTCACTGTAAAATTCAGAATCACCCACACTAACACTCCGAACGCCACGCTGTCCAGGGCCCAGTGGAGGCAGCACACGAAGCTGCAGGTGCCACATGCCAGCACGTGGAAGCCCAGCTCCCCCAAGGCCACTGAACAGGCTGATGCTGATTTCAGACACGCTCTGAAATCAGAGATGGGATCCAAGGCAATCACTCTCCCCATCCCCGGATCCCTGGCTCTGCAGCAGGAAGAGCTGCATGGCAAGCAGCCAGGTACACCCCAAACACCACCACTGGGCACTTCACCCAGGTATCTTCTCCTGATGTGAATTAGGAGCTGCATCACACGATCCCTCCTGCTCCCGATGGGAGCCAGGGCAACTGGGAAGGGATGGTGACGTCTTCAACAGCCACAGCTGCCTCACAGGACACGTACAGTGTACACTGGTAGGAAATTAATTTCTAATTATCTTACAGAATTATAAACCTAATTTAAATTGAATGCTAACTTAGAATCATGTACCAATTCTAACTCTTACTAAGAATAGGTATTAGAAAAATTCAAAAGTACTAAAGGATTTTTAAAGTGCTATTTAATACTAACATGTCAAGTGGCAGAAAAATATTCTAAGCGACATATAAAAGCATCACTGCTAGACGGATGTCTAAACACAAGGTAAACAGCTTTAAAATAAACTCGATTAAAACATGCGTTAGTATAAACATAGTACTAGAAAAGCACTTTTAACAAGAATTTCCTTTACTAATTGCTACAATTCCAAATTTTCCCATAAACATATTTCTGTAAGTTCAACACCAGATGCCAGATGCTAAATCCTTAATATACTACATGTAAAGTGAAACCCATTTCCAAGGATCACATACATTATAAGCACCGTCAGTTAGAAACCTGTATCTCAACAAATCAGAATTTTTCCTGCGGGACTAAACAAGCAAACCCACAAAAACCAGCAACAGGTATATCCAGAAGCGACAAATACCCTAATAAAGCAATATAATTTGAACTAACGCGAAAGATACCTGAACCTAACACAAAACCAGTCTGTTTTCTGTTCAACTGATTCACTCTAAGTTCTCCACAAGAATAGGTGGTGTGGTGACTAGATTTAAAATTCCAGACCCATATAACCTGCACATAGTATAATTCATGTAGTTTAAAATTCCAAATGAAAACATCACAGCTTTATCAGAGAGAACAAAGATGCAATGCATCACTGGATAGAAACAGTTAAGCCAATATATCATTCATCTCATGCAATAATAAAATTCTGGGAGAGAGTCTCCAAGGCTTTTTAAGATTCCCGTAAGAGAAGGACAACACGGCAGCGACTCCAGACTCGGGCAGCCTGTAGGGGCCGGCTGAGTGACTTGTGGCCACAGCCAGATGGAGCCTGCCCAGATTTGCCATGTTTAGACTCCTGTTTTTACATCACGACATCTACTTCACAGCATTGTTTCACTGTAAACAAAAGGCTTCCTTTTTCACTTCTCCTCCCTTACTCCACTCCAAGCCAACAGTAAAACAAAACACAAAACCCCCCAGACCATTGAATTCTTCCTCGGAGCAGCTCATGCACTCACTTTTCCCAGATTCATTCAGCGATGGGCTCGCTGCCACACACGTCACCCACCCTATTCATGTGTCCAGTTTATTTGACACGCCTCTCAAGAGTTAAAGGAAAGAAATTACGCTGCCACTTTTGCAATGAAGGTAGCAGCCCTCCCCAGGCCCTGCAAACTCTACCAGGAAAGTTTACAAGTCTCTTTCATGGAGATTCACGCTAATTTGAGTTAAGGTGAGTAAGTAGATGGAAAAAAAGTTGGGTTTGGTTTGCCCTTTTTTTTTTCTTTTAAGCTATATGTCAAATGTGTAAAATAAAGCTGAATGATACAAAATAAACCATGCTTGTAAGGGCTCTGTGCAAATTAGGGCTTCAATCACAGCTCAGTGAGAAAGAAGCAGAAGTAACACGTGGGAAACTTAAAGAAAACAAAGGCTATTGGGAATATCTGCATTTCCTGGTTCAGTGTGGATGGAGCCTCTCAGACCAGCCAGGATGTTTCTAATGCATAATTTTCATATACTATAAATTCCATTTCTCTTCTCCACCCTCCTCCAAAATAGCCTAACCATCCCACCTCACCCATTTTTCAACATCTGAAAAACCAACCACTACTGCACCATGGAGCTGTAAGACAGACACCATTTACAGAGACTCAAAACTGTGCTGTCACCTGAGGTGGGGGGGAACACCACAGCTTTAAATTAAAACCCATTAGAAAACTTCAAAGGAAACAGTCAGCAAAAATAAATTTTCAGACCAATTTCAAAGTTATTCCTTCTGTTTCTCATACTGGTGACAATTATCATCGTATCTCAGTAAACAAAATCAGGGTGGGAAACAGAAACCCATTAAAAAGATAAAAGAATCATGCAGCTTTGCTGTTAGGTTTGCTGTAACAGTCTCAATTAAATCTTACCCTCCTGCAATTATAAAAAAAATGCAACTATTAAAAAAATAGTCTATTAAAAAAACCTTTAAAGGTTTTTATTTCCAAGTGTGAGTGAAGTAAACTCTAACTCAATTACCGAAGAAATACTGCAATAAAATATTTTTAAGAGCTCAGGCAAAGAAAAGGGGATCACTCTTATCTCAAACTCTTACAATTGTGCTAAAAATCTTACCTCAGTCCTTAAAGACTTCTTTACAATCCCAGCAGTTAGTTTTTAACCAAAACAAAAGCAATTAATCCAAAATTATCAACTTGTAAAATACTTAAGGGAGCACAAGATCTTTCCTCTGGTGGATAAATAAAAAAGGTAGCATGGAAATTCACGCCCATCTATTTCTCAGCTTGTTTTGATAGGAACAGGAGTTGGTAGGGGGGGAAAGCTAACAGGAGAAATAAATGACAGCTCTGCCTGATGTATTTCAGGCACCTCTGACAAAGTGCTGGGGACAAACCTGCCAGCAAGGAGCAGAGCCCTTAGATTTGTTTCACTGCGGTGAAACTCTCCATCCTCTGAGCAAGCTGTAATAGAGGCAACAATAAAAGAAATTCCTGATCTAATTACCAACCAGACAAAAATGCCCTGAATTTTACAAGGGGCTCAGACAAAAGGCACCTGCAGCTCAGGCAGACTCCTGGCTGTCAGGGATTGTGGATCCAAGCAGCATGCCAGCCCGTGCTGCCAGGACATGGCCACATGTGGGATTTAAACAGGAAGTCTCAAAATTGTCTCTGCTGCAGACACCATCCTTGGGGAACACCACTGCTGCTGGAGCTTTTCTGGGAAGAGGAGAAAGGAAAAGAACCAGGAAAAAGACAGAAAAAAAAAAAAACANGCACAGACATAATTTACCCCTCATGAGTAATTCCCGTGCCACTCCAGCAAAATGCTGTACACATTGATTAGTACTACCAAAAGGATTATCAGATGCTTTTTAAGAAATAATTCCTAACTCCTGAGAAAACCTCCAGCAACAACTTTTGTTAGGGAGAAAAAAAGAATTTTGGCATTTCAAATACATATTTAAGTATTTACAAAAAAGAATCCTTTAAGTAGAACAATGTTAAACAGTTCAAGAGGGTCATGATTTTGATACTATCACTAGCAAAAATAACTAATTAAGCATCTGCCCTTACTCTAAACTCCTAGTTCAGCATTATTTTGGTTTTTTTACTACACCTAATATCCTGACATGATATTATATGGGGCAATAGAGATGAGTAATGTACTCTTATATCCTCCTGCCTTATCATCAATATCCACAACCTCAGACATTCTGTCTCCTTGATAGTATGTGGATCCTGCCTCTTTCTTATTTAGTACAGTTGAAATATTCAAGCCCAATAGCCCTGTATTCACTTATTTTTTTAAAATCTGTTTTAGTAGAATGCTTTCAACTCTGGAAGTTGCCTCTCTCTCTCTTTACAGTTTGGCATCTGCCAAAAGTAAAGCAGGGTCAGCAGGAAGGTGTGTGGACTATAAACACACACACCTTTACCTCGTCATGCCTCTGATGATGGAATTCTGTCTGTACCTGCAGAAATGCAACATCATCTAACTCAGGAAAACTCCATCTGCTTAAAGGCAGTACAGATGGAAAACCAAGACAATGTCACCATTCAAACATTATTAAAACCCTCATGTACCCCAGTCCAGTCTCATTCCCCATCACACATCCATGAAGCCTCATCTCCAGGAGATTGTAACATCATTAGCCTATATCATTTATAAACGGATTAAGTTATTGCAGCCCTTTAATACGGACCCATTCAGTGTGGTTTCTCTGTTTAAACATATTTGTGCTACAGAACAAATCCAAACAGTTTAAGAAGATGCTGCTGTTGAAGAGAGATGAGCTAACTTGAATGAGCAATGTTATTTATTTCAACTGAAGTAAAGCAACTTACAGGAAAACCCTTGGTTTTGTTTTACTTTGGTTTTATACAAGTTGCTTCAATTATTTAGTCAAATCGGGACAACTTCTATAGTATTGTAAGAAATAATATAAAAGGGAATTTAAAGAAACAGAACACCAAGAAATTCAGATGAAATTGCTCAGCAATACATGGAAGTAAAGGATCTTGCCCAAAAAACATTGCCACGCCATTTAAACTACAACTTCAGAAATCTTTTGGCACGATGCAATACTCAGGAAGTAAAAATACAAGAATTCTTTTGAGAAAGAAGAACACTGAGTAGAAGATATTAAGCAGGGGAGAGCGAAGATTAAGAAAAATAACGCAGAGGAGCTGAGAAAAGAGGAGTGTAAGGTGATTATATGAATGCAGACAGTGTAACAGGGCAGCAACACTCCTAGTAGTACAACAAATGGATAAAAATCCAAGAAAATATTCCCAACAAGTTCAAGAACAGAAGGCAGAATGGCTTCCAAATGCAAGAAACATCCAATTATTTCCATGGACCTTAAACACCAGTTATGAACTTCAGACAGTCTGAGTGGATATGATGAGGATTTTGAGGGGACACAGAAATGGAAAACTCTCCTTTCCCTGTAGCCTTTCACTCTAGGAGCACTTAGCCTCTTGCAGTTCTGCTTACAAAGTGTTATACTAAATAACTTCTGATTTCCACCATTTCGTACATGGCTGCACAAGCAAGGTAAGAGCAGACCCAGCTTTCCAGAGGAATCTTTACATGCATTTCCCAGACACACTGCTCCTTGGACATCTCAACTGCTAATTGAGTGCTATCCCAGGGCACCCAAATATAATTATTTGCTAAACAAATATATTAACTTTCAAAGTATAGTGTTATTTCCTCTCATAACTATCTTCTGACATCTCAATTATTTAATACTAAACACCTTCCAATGACCTAATTCCTTTACTTCTCTTTAATTTATGTATCTCAGAGCCAATATGACATTTTGTACTAAAATAAGAACAGAGATATGCTAAAACTCTGATCAGTTATATGGAGACAAACTGCACACAGGCTTTTTCCCTTTTACACTGCTTCATCCAGCTTTGTACACTGTACCCCCTTTCTGCAGTTACTAAATTTAAGAATTCACAAATATATTTCCTGTTCATCTTTTAGCATTATAGACTACGAATGGCATTGTTAATGTTTAAGTGATGCAAGTTTTTAAAATACTAAAAATCAAAATGCAGTGATCACCTTGGAACCGCCATCCTGCATTAAACTACATGTCCATCTAATAATGTATTTTCATTAAATATAAGCAAATGAACTACACTAAGTCAGTTCAGGGAGTTGTACCTGCACTCCTGCATGTAACTGTCCTCACTAAAAGGTGCTGCTCCTGAAGCGTCACAGGATCAAGAGTCCTTTTTAGGGTGCACACAAACATTTTGTCATTTAACTAAAAATCAAAAAAAATCTAAACACATTTAAACTTACAAAAGAGAGATTAGAAGAAACAAACAAGTCTCACAGCTTTTGCTCCTAAATACAGACTGTTCTTCGGAAGACAATAAAAGCACAGGACTGGAGAAGATAAAGTGTTAATCGCATATTTGGTGGTTTATGAGCCAAAGCAGTCTGAGGTTTAAACTGCTTCTGCTCAGTGCTCATCCCATTCAGAGACGATGAATCATTTCCCATTTGGCAGCACTTCTGCCTACAAGGCTTGTCTTCTGTAAGATTTCTCCTGTAGCCTTGTAATAGATTTGCTAATTTAGTACACCTGACTTTGAGCAGGAGCTATTGTTGCCAGCTGTCAGACTAGACCTCGTCCTGTTTATCAGACACATCTCCACCAGCCCAGCCTGCCCCAGTCACAGAAACACAACACTCCTCACTAATCCCAGGGCAGTAAATTACTTTCTAATATCCTTGTTTTTCTTACTCTGCCAAAATACCAACACATCACAGATTTAAAGCAACAGCAAAATCAATTTATCCTCAGCAGCTTGGCTCACACCAGTTTATCCAATAACCACTTTTTTTAAAGCCATTTTTACTGTTCTAGTCATTCTGTCCATGAATTTCTGAGTTCCAGCAATAGAGGCTTGACTATGTTAAACAAAGGTAATATAAGCTCACAGGGAGTGCATTCTAGTTTTTTAGGCAGGCCTCCACAGCTCTTTGAAAGATAAATCAGAGCAAAACAAAGTATTGAACACCTTACACATACTAAAACATTTTCTCATTTCCCCCAGAGCTTTGTGCATGCAAAAGAAAGTGCATTACTTGCTATTTAAAAATATTTGTGTGGACAGAGGTTTAGGGTGGTAGCAACAGAGAAAGTAAGGGCAGAGTTGGGTGGGTTGCATTGTTTTGGAGGTTTTCTGTGATTTGGTGTTTTGTTGATGGTGGTGGCTTTTTTAAACCTCCCTATAGCAAATCTGGGAAACGTATGAAAGAACAATTTGTGTATGATATTTTTATGCCTAAACAAAATCTACCAGAACTTAATCCTTTACATTCCAGATTACATAAATCAGTTAAACAGACGCAAAAAAAGTAGACCTGCTCTTTACAGGTTTTACATAGAGTATTCACATAAACACATGCCCACATAGTAGATGCTCTTTTGATACTCTACCTCTTCTAAATGTTTTAAATCTCGGTATAATCCACACAAAATATGAGAATGCACACTCAGCTAACAAAAAATATGGACTATTGAGATTCCTGTCTTGCATTCTCAGGGGGCTGTGGAGCTACTTACTCATCTCTATCATTCAAATCTGGCTGCTGGATTCATGCTGAGCAGTCAAGGAAATGCATCTGGACTCTTCCACCTGGGACTGACTTGAAAGGCCAGACAGAAACTGTGATTCAATATGCAAAGCCCATTTACCATGAGCAGGTTCCACACCACCCTGTGGTTACCTTCTGCTATACCTGTTACCAAAATTAAATTTCATTGTATTTGCATTGTAGAGTAGCAGAGGATCCCCTCTGAGCCTTTCCCTCATGACAAAATCCATCCAACACTCCACTGCAAACACCCAGTCCTTGCAAAAGGAACACAGGTCTGGGAGCTCAGCTGCAGAGCCAGCACCTGCTCTTCCAGCTCGGACAGAGGAGAGAAACCTGGGAAAGAACAAAATCCTGGGACTTTAGGAGATGGAGGTGAAGTCAAAGCAAATAACAGACTCAAGAAGCAGAATTACTTCATTGCCTTGCAACAGCTACACAGCTGTTCTAGTCCCATGTAAAGCTTATGTTCTTGCAAGTCAAAAGACCTGTATGTGTGTGTATATATATATAGTTTCACAAGGTTTTTCATTGTAACACTATTTGAAATAATGAATCAGATACTGTATTTCAAATATTATTCATTTGTACAAGTTAAGCTAGCCCTGAGGAGCCATTAAGGAAAAATATTTGCCAGGAAAAAATAACTAGAATATATGATTCATTCACTTCTGAAACAATAAAATGGTTCACTATAACAAAAATAACTATATTGTAAATACTTCAATTAAAATGAAAAAAAAAAAAAAAAAACAAACCCAAAAAAAACCCAAATCCTAGCTAACTACAGTGAAGAAAACACATCCTTAGAATAAAAACAAACCACTAAATGTGCATATGTGTGCATATATCAAAAACACCTTGCTGGAAAAAGGTAATTTTATGAAATGCAGTCAACACCATATCTGATGGAAACAGTAGTCTATTTTTTAGGGATTTCATGGTCTTAGAACAACAAAGACACACCTCAACTCTCAAATTTAGCTATTCTTCTGTTAAGCTGATAAACAGATACTTATTGCAGCAGAAAATGATGCATGTAGTGTATACCTAAAAACCAAACAGATCCTGAAGATCCACCTGGGAAGCAGACAAGGCTATCATTGACTTTAAACCATGGTAAAAGAGATCAGCTGAACAAAATCACGCATTTAATAACTTTATAATTGTCCAAAGCTCAAAGAGCTTTGAAATTGAGCAGTTTTTGGAAAGAAGTCCCATAGGAGCAGACTTTGTTTCAGCCTACTGTCAAACATCGGGGGAAAAGAGAATCACCGTTATGCATCAACAAATGACGGTAAAATATGAAAACAGTCTAAAAACCTCACTTTGCTTCACAGATCAACACTGCTAAGTTTACTTAAAATGAAACCTTGCAGTTTCACATTTTATCAGTTCATTCATTTTTAGTTTTGTAAAAAAAAAAATAGCAATCCATCTGAATGCACCCATAACTTCCCCTCACTCTGTCTACACAGACCTCCACAAGAAACTTCAAACTGCACATCTGCCTGTCTCTTGCTGGAGATACACCTGCCCAGTACAGGTAATTTCTGGTTTGTTTCTTCACTGGTCAAACTCTTCTGCAGGCTCCTTTGTGTGTGTTTCATGCACACAGAGAGTGAAGATCAAAGTGTTTCACAGCACTGGCAACTCAGTGTAAACAGAGCAGTGTACTAAATCAACCCCTGACACTGGAAGATGCTCTGCTGCAAATCCAGTGGGGATAAACTGTAAAATTAAAGGGCTGCCCTTTTCTATAGAGAAATATTCACAAAGAATGCAAGATCCATCATAGTGTACAAATGATGACTGCCATAGCTCATAGCTTTCTCTGTCTGCTTGATATTTAACACATTAACATTTAAGTAAAGAAGCTCAAATCCTTCACGCAATGAACTCATCAACAGCAGATAACACTTCTCTGAAAACTTGTAACTACTGGAGTTGGATTAATTGCAACTCCAGAACCTTTGTTAAAGTACAGCATGTAAATGAGCCAAAGAAACTTTAAAACTACATAATTCAATTATAATTAACAACAAGTTTTCCAACCCTTTTAAAGCAAGAAAATATTACCATTAATGAAGTGACCAAGACATTCTAAGAATAAGGGTCTTTTTAAAAAAACTTCTCAGGTTTGCTAAAAGCTGAAGAATTCCTTTTGTTTTACACATAAGGAGTAAACCTGATCTTATCTGCAAGCCTTTTTAGAATTATGTTCTGAATCACGGCCACTTAGAAGCCAGCCCTTAATTCCCTATTTCTTCTATATAGCATCAAGGTTGATGAACATGTGGAGCAAAGGAACAGATGGGAGAAATTTTGGGGTGGGTGTTTTTTCCTGATTGTTTCTAAACTTCTGGCCTCTTTCCAACTGTAACTACTCACATTCTTTGCATGTTATATACATCTTGAGCTCTTATAAAGCCCCTGTGCAGCAGATGACCCCTTCTTCCCAATAAAAGAGATCACCAACAGAACATCACACATGCAGTAACAGCATTCCCTGGTTATAAAGCCAAGTGTTGAAAGGTCTGGAACAGGAGACTCTGGGCTGCCTCTGTGACCCTGTGTCACGTTCAGTGCTGCAGCACCAGAGCCCAGGTACCAACAGATCCCCAGTGCCTCGTCCCGCCAAAGCCAGACTCCATAATGCGCCCGCTTCCCTGGGCAGCTCCTTGTTCCAGGTCACTCCCTCCTCCTCCACCCTGATCCAGCTTTTGCACCCTGTGCATTCCAGGCAGTGCCCCTCTTCATGCCAGGAGCACACTGGGTGCAGCGTCAGGAGGCAGAGCTCAGCTCCTCACTAAACCTGCACCAAGCCTTACCTGGCTGATACAGGCACACCTGCCTATCACCGTGTCCCTGTCTGACAGTGCCTCTGCCCCAGAATAAAGCTTTCACAAGAACAAAGCATTTCTTGATGATGTGCAATGTATTTTTAAACCTTTTTGAAAAACTGGTTGAAGATTAGCAGAAACTTCCCAAAATAAATTTGGTCTGATTTAGCTCCTCAGCATGAAAAATGTCCATGTTAGCCAGCTGCTAACAGCACTGACCAGTGTCTGATAATGGGAAGCGCTAACTGGAGCTGGCATCATTAGTTCCAGCTTGCTATTCCAAGTTCAGCCAGAGTTATAAATTCCACTGATGGCAAGTAAAAGGCCAAGATGTTCAGACAGACAAAGCAATTCCATGTTCAAATGACACAAAGTAGAAGCAAGTGCAGGCCCCAGAGCTCACAGTCCCCAGAGTGCTGAAGGGACAAAGGAACAATCCAAAGGTCAGTGTGACCAGGGACAATTTTCCTGTGCTTTGACTGCCATTCCACTGTAGTGACACAAGGTGGGGGCAGGACAGGAGCACCTCCAGGCATGAACCGATGTGGAGAGACAGGTTACTAAATTCCAATAAACTTATGAAAAATATAAAGCTTTTGAATGGGTCCAAAGTCCTGCCTAGTGTAGATGAAGTTACATTATGCTGATACACAGGAAATAGCTGAATGATTCTACAGGATGAACAATTCACCAGAGGAAAGGAACTTTCAGGAAAAATGATAAATATTGTAATGAGGAAATCCGAGGCACGTATTCACAATGCCACATTCACATCTCACAAATGAACAGACATTTCTTCATGATCCCCTGGCCACAGAAGCAAGTGAGACAGAAAAGTATAAATATATAGGATCTCCTCCCAAGCAGAATAACCACGTGCTGTTTAGGAGGGGAACCAAGAACTTTACTGTCCATCCTTGTAGAGGAGACCAAAAAACGTTTAACCTCCTTTCACCCCCCCTCATAACAGCTACTGAGAGAACACTGTGAACTGTGGGAACTGCTTGAGGAAGGGAGAGAAGAATACACAAATATTTTATGACAAGTCAGGCATGACACATGTACTACTGAAAATTACTCTAAGTCATTTTTTCCTTAAAGACCTTCTCTTTCCCTGCTGCAGAAGAAAGCAGAAGCCAACATTTTAAATCATCTTTCAACCCAGTTCTTAAGAAGAAATCCCAAATATGAAGGATGTTCACAAAAGGGTCACAAAAGTGTTCACAAAAGGGCAACAAATGTGTTCACAAAAGGTTACACAACTTCAGGATAAATCTTGCCCCTCCCACATTAGCGCAATCACAAAGATTTAAATCCTTTAACTTTTAAACAAAAAGCTGACATCCAACTATTTAAGGCAAATTGGAATTATTGCATAGCACCTGGGATTTACAGACAGCATTTTCTTCTCTAAGAAACCTGGGGCACTTCCCCTGTGCAGCAGCATTAATAAGCTTGAACAGAGGACAACAGCAGTTTTTCCCCATTCCAACATCCTTGACCAAGAGCTTATTATAACTGTGTGTAATACATCTATATCTCTCTCTATATGTATATATCTCATATATATACATTTGAAGATTCTGTTCACCAACACCCTGCACTTCACGAAGCATCCAGAACTGCTAGTTAAGACATTTAGAAATGCCATGTACACAACCCACTAGAAATTATGAAAGATGGCACAAAAAGTTTTTAGCGTTGTTCACAAACTTCAATTAATAAGAACCTTCTGCAAAAACAGTATAAAACATTTTTGAGCTTTATTGTACAGTCCTCTAAATAAAAGCCTAGAATATTTCTACTTTATTACACATTACGCCCTTCTTTAAGTTTGGGTAATTTATGTGTACACTCAGGCTTAAAGAAGACAATAATTTTTAATTTCATACTTGAAACTGCTGAGCAAGTGCTCTCCAGAAGATGTGAGGATGAGGGCCTTCACATCTATTTAAATGAAGTTCTTAGCAATGGGTATTTTGTGTCCTTTAAAATATATGTTTGTAATACCACAATGAAGAGAAATGCTCAGTATCTTCAGATTTCTACACTGAGTGCAATCATTGAATCATGACAGCCTGGCTCAGTGCTGTACTCAGCAACACAACATTTCTTTATATTTTAGCCCAAGCACAGGAACCCACATTTGTTTTCTACTTCCACTATAAGGTGACACAAAACCTGGGAAACTTGCAGTCCCTTCATGTCCCTGTGTCAGCTCTTGAACAATTATACCCCACTCTGTCCTGTTCCACCTCCCCAAATGTCCTCTTTTGCCTCTGAATGACACCATCTACACCAGCTCTATCCTACCAAGTTTCTTGTATCACACCTGATGCTACCCTTCATAAATTAAGACAGGAGAACTTACTCTGCTGCTAAACAAAAAAGAGGACACCTAAATATTACTACAACTAAGCACAATGCTATTACTCGTCTAGTCCTGCACACAGTTTTCTATACAGAGCTATAAACTATTTTATAATCCACCAGGGAAAATAATGGGAACTTGTCTCTGAAAATAAATATTTATAGATATCATAAATAAATAATTTCAGAACAAGGTGAACATTTTCTGTTAAGAATCTAATTGAAGGACTATTTGTCAAAAGGATACTTAAGTGCTTGGTACAATTAATGCCATGAATTTCTAATCCCAGGCCATAAAGCATGAATGTGATTCTATGAATTTTATTCAGACATGTTTAGTTCCTTTGCATGTTTAAGGCTTTTTATTTTCTTTTTTTAATGAGCCATGTCCATAAATATCTAACCCAGATACATCTTTCCTCCCTCACCAGTAATAAAAATAATTTCACTACACTTTACATTTTTTACATTAAAAATACCTACATGTACTAGATTTGCCTTTTACTAAAATGAAACAAAAAATTACTAAGTACACTCCATCTATTTTCCTCATCTCCTATAATATCCACAAAGCAGGAGCTTTACCATACGTAAGTTTAGAAGTGTACAGCCTGGTCTTTATCTGTCTTAGGAAGAAATCTTCAAGCTGATCCAAGTTCAGAAAATGTCTCTAAGTATTACCAACCTCCAATTAAATACAAGCACAACTGCATCTATGATTGAATTTATGTATGCATCTATATATAAACTCCAAATCAAATGGTTAAGCATGCTAAAAAGAAGCATCATGACAGATATAATTAGTTATTACTCCATTTAACTCCATCAGTAATGTTAAAATCTGGGTCAAGGCAGAATGAAAATGCCACCAAGCCTGCTGCTCTGTGAACCTGCCTGAAGCCACCACTCATTTACATATCAACCCACCACAGTCCTCTACCCAGAGAAACAGGGGGTGACAAGACACGGACTTTAACGTGGGTATATTCCTCAGCCCACCCCCTCTGACAGCACAGGATGGAGCAGACGGACACGTGCATCCCAAAAACTGGTACTGTGGGTTGGAAAGCTTTACTATGGCACTGTCACTGTGATGTTTGTGGCAAGACGGCATCACACACACTGATTGAAGCATGGATTGCACAATCTGGGTACACAGTTTCACAGTGACCTGTAAATTACATAGCCTGGACATTCTCTGCGTATTTGAAACTACTCAGATGAATTGGTTACAGAAAGGAAGCGCTGAAGCTGTTCCACTGACAATCCCACAGCCATGGAGAGACTCTCCCCTTCTCCAAGAAAACAAGCCTTGTGACTTGGGTTAAATACACACTGGCCAAGAGTCATTCCACAAAATTACCAACAGGATACAGCCACAGAAACAAATACTGCCACTTTTTCTTTCACTTTCAGAATTTTGAAAATGTGAGTAGCACTTCATCAAAAGCAGTATGTGGGGATATCAGCCCTCCTGGTCTGATCTGACTGAGCTATAGCAAGAAAGTATTTTGAAGTTGAAAAAAAGCAATTCTTAAGAGTCTGCAGGATGCTAAAATACAGCTGATAGTGCAACACAAATATGGCATATGAGAGATAACACAAATCACCCCAACTGCGTAGTCTCAGAAGGTCCGAAACAGAACCATCTTTTCAGTGGATTTATATTCAAAAGAAACAATGTTCATGGGCAGAAAGTCAAAAGATAGTGGATCTAAATCCAAGCTTTACTTGGTTTATCCTTTTTATGATCTTGAGCACGTCTGTTCTCCATCCTGTATCACTCTTCCCCTTACACTCAAATGATAATGCTTAGCCAGTTTTGTCCTGAGCTTTGTTATCAACAAACGAAGACTTTTTAAAAGTTACAAGCAATCTTATTTATGCTTTCATTGGAAGTACTTAAAATCAAAGTAGCAAGAAAAAGTCACAATTTGCTTCCTTGAATATATTACTGACAAATGTTCCTCAAGATTCTGATTCTCTTCCCCAAACAGGACCGTGCTTTGCTAACAGCACACACATGCAGCAGCTCCTGGTCCATGCACTGTCTGACCCCACTGAGGTGAATCCTTCCCAGCTCCCAGCTTCCACAATCATCTCAGCCCTGCACATGTGATGAGCTTTTACATTTCATACATTAAAGCAAGCACATAACAGCCTGTGCAGTAATGTACTCGTGCCACTCAGCCAAGTCAGGAGCCAGCTCACGTCATTGTTGTGAGGAGAGCAGGGAAGACACCCAAAGAAATCATCCACCTATTTTTAAGCACTGGAAGCAAGGTCTGGCCCAGTGCTGAGATGTCATTCTAAGGAAGATGGCAAAGCAAGGAAGCACTTCAAAGGCTATGAGATAAACCAGAACAAAACATTAAAAGCTGTCTTCCTTCAGGGATCTACCCATTCACCTTACAGACACAAAGACAAAATGTTTTCATCTGGGGCCTGATCAGATTTTTCAGTGTGATTAACAAAGAAAACAGAATATAATTTGTCACCACTAGATGAGTTTCCCAGCTTTGTTCAGCTACGCAGATAGACATTATGGGACAGTGTGAACTGTTCACTGAAAACTACAATTCTAAACATTACTCACTAATATTCCAATCCTAATAAAAGGATTTATTTTTCTTTTTTTCCCAGCAATAGCTTTAATTTTTTTTAAACATTACCATTAGGACTGCCTACAGATTTCCCATGTCTCCCACCTTTGCCCCATATGTTACCCACACATGTAAATCCCCTACTGTCTTCTGTGATGCTCGCCTGATTGTACAGCCACAGGTGAATAGTGGGTTTTTTAAATCAATTTCAGTCTTCTAATTGAAGCCCCCATATAACCACCTTCCTACTACAATTTCCTCCCCCAAATCCCTTCTGATCTTTTTCCTTGCCATGATACCCCATTATGTAGTCTTGAACACAGATATCTAATTTTATACCCAGATGAATAAAACTTTGTCATACAAGCTGAACTCATAGAAACAAACAGCTGAAACCGCTCCATACAGCTGCTCAGCTGTTTATTACAATTCTTTGGCATCTGTATGATCCACAACTGATTTATATGTATATAAATATCTGTAACTATATACTGTATATAGAGGAAAGCATATATTTACATACACATTTCGAACTTCGATGAAAATATTGAGGGGCAAGCAGCCATCAGTCCCTGTACATCTGATCAGACACATGTCTACTGACTTTGTTATGACCACACCAGTTTAATCCACCTACTACGTAATTTACTGATTTGGATTTCTTAATGACACATGGCTTACAAAAACTAGTACTTAAGTCAAACATACCTTACATGAAGGAACCCCATTGTTTTACTGTTGACCAAAGCCTACCTAACTACAGGCTGCTGGTAGGAGAGGCAGTCCTGCCCTCTTTGCAGCTTCTCCTCTGCATCCCTTCAATACAAAAAGACCTTTTTTTTTCATGGTAGGATTAGCTTTCAGCTCATCCCATAGCTACACAGTTGCTGAGTCAACATAAGGGAAGGCCCAGAAAGTGAAGCCAGGGTCTACAAAGAGAAAAAAGAAACAGCACTCAGATTTTAAACTGACCTAAAATGGCACTACAATTTCAGTCAACTATAAAACCACTGCATTGCTACATAAAAATACAGGGAGCTACTTTATCAATCTGTCAATCAAATTTTCCAACAGTGAGGCTCTGCTATCTATAAACTTCAGTCCTGCTTCCACCACCACAGATGGAAAATTTAGGACTCAGGAAAACCACTGTCTTCAACTGGATTAATCCAACACTTAGATTTATCTACTGCAAAAAACAGGTCTGAACATTCCACATTTTACAAAGCTCAGGAATATTCTGGCTTTTTCTAAATATTAAGTATGTTTTGCAAGAAATATTGTTAGCATTACAAGCAGAGTTTCTATGGTCTGGTAAAACAGCAGCACTTCCTCCTTCAACACTGTAACTTTGCAGCACAGTCCCACCTTTGTACCGTGAGGGCTGAACATACAGTAAAGCAGCAAGAGAGGAGAGAGAGAGGGACAGCACGTGAGATCCTGATCCATTTTCCCCAACACCCAGTGCTTTTATTTCTCTAATCAGCAAACCCTGCAGGAAAGCTGGAAGCAGTAAGGAGGAGGAAAAACAAATCCAACAACTCTTCAGGCCTACATCTGATTCTGCACCAGCAAACCTCTTCCAGCTCATTCCAGTTTTATTCGTGGGATATTTATTACCACTTTTTCCAGCCCAGTGTAACTGTGCTTTGTAGCTATGGAAGTATCTTTACTTGTTAACAATTCTGAGACAAACACTACCTGCAGCACATGAACTAATTAAACTTCTGCACTGAACCTTTACTCAATATATTCTAATGCTCACAGTTTTGTGGACTTCAAACTGATTTTAGAAAGTATCTCCTGGATAAAATCAGCCTTATGGGCTTCAGAGAGCTGTCATTGATCTCCTAAGGGAAAGCAGTCAAATGTAGCTATTTTAACACTAGACAATTCACTTATTAGGACATAAAATATTTACTGAAAACAATGGTCACTTGTCAGTTTTCTGAAGAATGAAAGATCAACACAATTCAACACAGAGGTAGAAGAAATCATAGCATGTTCTGATTGACAGTGTAGTGTATTTACAAATCCACATATTCAACACAACAATGAGAAAAAAATCACACTAGGAATGGAAGGGGATGACTGCACTTGCAGGTTTTTTAGAACTCAGATGTACCCAGGATAGGACCAGATCAAATGGTTGTAAATATGGGAGAAGCAAAGAAATTTTCCTTACGCTTCCTTGGACACTGTTATTACAAGCTGCTAAGATAAATTTCACAGAAGACTAGTGCAATTGTAGACTTAAGCTCATTTAAATTACACTGTCTATATTTTAATGAGAAACAAGGATTTACACCTTCTGCTAGAAGTATCATCAGAAACCATTATATTCAGATTTTAACAATTATCCAGAGACTTTTTAGCCCAAGGTTATGTGAACTGCATCAACATATGTATCACAAAAGACTCAAGTGATATTTGCAACAAACAGCTACACCTTGGAGCAAAAGAATAACCTTTTATAAGAAATGTATAAGACAGATGCACTATAAACTAAATAAAAACTTATTAGAAGTATGCCACTGCTGTGGTTTGTCTCTGTTGTGGAACTCAGACCTAAATAAACTGTTAAACACTTAGTGCAAAGGTATGTCAAACATTTCTTAGAACTTTCTTGAGGTCCCAACAAAGAGTCAACCTTTTTTGCAAAATGAGGCCTAGGTTAAATATTTTATTTGGCTCCTCAAGATGGACTGAGAAGTCAGGCACTAGCTGCACATCAGTTCTTGGACTCACATCAAACATTACCCTGTCATTTATCCAGTCAGTCAAAACAATGTTTTCCATCTAAACCTTTAATGTTTATGTCCTGAAAAATTGCTAACTGAATACAGTTCTTGAAATCCATTTTTTATCTATACCATCTAATTTAGATATAATGAAAGTGTTGAACAGTGATTGCAGAATTAATCCTATAAACATTCAAGCCAAAACAGAAGACTGCTAGTTTCACAGAGCCAAAAAAAATTAAGATTAAACAGCATTTGTCAGTTCGAGAACAGACTTTTAAAAACACTGGATATACAGATTCTTCTAATTCCAAACAGCTTTAGAACTCAAGAGCCCTCAAACTGCTTTTCCAATCAAAAAGGGTAATCAAAACCACACAAAACACTTAAAACTATTCCTAGGCAAGAACTGACAACATGTCAGCTGAATTACTAAAATTCAATGTTTTCCTTAAACATGTAAAGCTTCCTTACAACAAATGACCTTACATGAAACAACTCCCAATTAGCTAAAGCAGAAAACACCTCCAGCTGTTCAACTGCAGAAACAGGCCAGTGTTTCCTTTAAGTTTCAAATAACAGAACTGGTAGTCAGTGCCTGCAAGAGCTGCTAACCCTGGAACAGTCCTAAAAAGACAATTTTGCCTTCATCCCATGCTCTGCACATTCCCTCCCTAAAATACAACATGACAAAAAAACCAAAAACATTCCTTAGGGTTGTACCTGCTCCATTTGGGGCCGACCACAGCCTGGTTCTGGTCACAATCACATTCCTCTCAGCACACTGAGATTGTCACAGGCACAGTTTCATTATATGCTTAATCCTCAATAAAAATAAAATATTAAACAAATCTGAACACAAAACACAAGAGGTGAGAAAGACAACTCCCTAGACAGTATTTTCCATGCTTTTAAATAAGGCTACAGACCATTTTTAATGTTTCAAAGATAAGCAAGTCTGAGCACTCACTGCTCAGGGAAAGAAAGTATTAAAGCACTGCATCAACATAGCAATAACCTGAGGTGAAAGCTACAAAACACTCAGTAAAAACAAGGCAGCACTGTTCCATGCAGCAACCCAGCTACGCTCATTTTAGGAGTTTTAATTCCAAGTGTAATATAGAGACACTCACAAATCTCCATTTAAGATTACAAATCTAGTCCAAGTAATTCCAAAGTAAAACATAAGCAGATACATTTTACTTTTCCTGTAAAAATAACATACTTGGAAAAGTCAGTAGGAAAACATCTCTCTTTATTAGGCATTAAACGGAAGGTATTTCTCACACACCTAAAGTAAATATAACAACTCTTTTAATATTTTTAAAAAATATTTCTTTTGCAGTTGCTTAGATACACTATATAAAGATGAGTATTTACAGCGGAAAGCCGTTCTTTTCTAATTGCTTACCTTCACGTACTCATGCTTCAGGATACACAGTATCATGTACGTGCTGGAGGACTAAAGAGTTAATTCCAAGTGTCCTGAATTTTTTTAAAGAAAGCTCCAGCAGAACTTCCAACATTTTTTTTCTCTAAACCTGTTTTCCTGGGATTTTATATGGAAAGGGGCATAGTTTTAAGTATTTAACACCAGATTATTTTCCTTTCCAGCATGCAGGTGAACCGTTTTTTACGGTATTTTAAAATATCAGAGGTCAAGTGGTCTTCTGGAGGAGGGCAGCACAAGGCACTTCACCCAAGAGCTGTGAACAATTACAGAATCATGGAATATGCTGAGTTGGAAGGGACCCACCAGGACGATCGAGTCCAGCTCCTGGCCCTGTACAGGACACCCCAAAATCCCTCCCTGTCCCTGAGAACGTTGTCCAAAGACTCCCTGAGCTCTGGCAGCCTTGGGGCTGTGACCACTGCCCTGGGGAGCCTCTCCAGTGCCCAACAGTCCTAGCTCAGGAAATCGCTTAAAAACCCCAACAAAACAATAAACAAACAAAGAAATCAAAACAAAGCGTGTGACAGTTTCTTTCGAGTTTACACCAAGAAGACGAAGAGAAAATCAACAGCAAAGTTGGGGTGCGGTAGCTGAAGTTCGCCCAGGCAGCTGCGGGGCCCGGGCCGGGCGGGCGGCGGAGTCCGGACACGCCGAGCCCGGCGCCGACGGGAACCGAGGGGAGGGAAACCTCGCCCTCCCCTTCCCAGCGAGGCCTGAGGAGCCGCTCCGGCCCCAGGTTCAACCTCAACGACACCCGGAGGAGCCGCTCCCGTCCCCCTCCCGGGCTGGCCCCGCACCCCCGGCCCAGCCTCACCTGTCAGCCGCAGCTTGACGGGCCCGTTCCGCCGGACCCCCGGGTTGGACATGGCCCCGGCCGGGGCTCCCCCGCCGCTGCTCCGCCAAGGGCTCGGGGCAGGCGCGAATGGAGCCGGGCCGGGCGCTCAGGGCAGCGGCGGCCGCCGGAGGAGGAGGAGAAGGAGGAGAGGCCCGGATGTGCCCAGCGTCGCCATGAGCGGGGCCGGGGCCGCGGAGGAGGAGCGGAGCCTTCCCCGCTTCCCTCCGCTTCCCCGCCCCCGGGCCCGAGCACAACAAAGCCGGGACGGAGCCGCACGGACGGACGGGCTGGTGGCGGACTGAACTGGGCTGGGCTCCTCTCCTCTCCGTCCGTCCCTCCCTCCTGCCCAGGGAGGCCGTGCCCGCGCCCCGCCTCGGGTCGGCCCGGGAGCCCGGGGCGGGGAACGGCGTCAGGTGGCGGCGGTGGCGGCCGGGGCGCTCCTGGCCGGGGAGGCTCGGGGAATGGCCGTGTCCCGGGAGAGCCGGGGATCGGGAAGGATGGGGTGACTCGTTATGTCCTAAGAGAACGTGAGGATTGCGAAGGATGAGGGCAATGGCCACGTCTCGAGAGAACCTGGGGATCGGGAAGGTTGTGGATAATGGCCATGTCCGAAGGAGAGTAGGACTGGGAAGGATAAGGGCAAGGTGGAGAGGAGAGTATGACAGAGAAGTTGTGTGGGAGTTGGGATGTGAAAATTGAGAGTACAAATGGGAAAAGACATGGCAGGAGAATTCAGAGCCAGGATGAAATGTGTGGTCCTAGGAAGGAGGGAATGCTGCTGATGCAGGACAGTATTCCCCACGGACAGGGTGTGACAGACCAGCCCTGGAAACTGTTAAACTTTGGACCAATTTGGTTCTTATCTGCACTGTGTAGAAATCAGCAGTTGAATTCTGTGAACTGCCATTTGCAGAATAATAATAATAAAAAATAATTAAAAATAAAATAAAATAAAAAAAGGCAGCCTTGCGTCCATGCCCTGTGGCCTAATTTAACTCACACGCTGTGGGAAAGGTGACCCTTTCCAGAGTTTTCTCAGCTCTGCAACACACCTCCCATGAGGGGAGCTCCCTCAAAGTCAGGGGTAGCTTTCTGCAAGTCCAGAGGGGCCGAGAAAAGCTCCCAGAGAAGCTACGAGAGTTTGCAGTAAATTGTGTCTTTACACAGTTCCATTTCAGGAGGTTTCACTCTGTGCAGGGCTGATCCTGTGGGAGGGACAAGCAAATATCACCAGAGCTGCTGACAAGAGCCGTATGCTCCACTGCAGGCTGGTATCACTGAACAACGCATCCTTTCAAGATGAGGTAGCTCGCTGGGATCCACAGGGATGGGAGTGCCTTGCATCATCCTGCAGATCATTTTGGATGACAGCCTTGTCCTTGGACTTGGCAATCTAGCCTTCTTCAGCCAGAGCTTCACAGCTGAGCCACCCTCTAAAGGATTGGTGGAAATGTATAGAGAAGGGACAAGGGCAGGTGGCTTTAGGACACCAACAGATTTGTTGAAGAATCCACAAGTAGAAAATAATGTAATAGTTGATATCATATCAGTGGTATTGGTGTCATATGAGTGAAACTTTTGAAGAAGTATTTAGAAATATAAAAATAAAAATTTCTTCTGTTCCATGGCTGCAAAAAAAAAAAAAAA
>VXBU01006347.1:302172-320684 GCA_013400315.1 Bombycilla garrulus
AAAAAAAAAAAAAAAAAAAAAAAAGGCTTTGATTTCTTGATTTACCAAGAGGAAGAAGGATTTGCTTTCACAGATAGTACTCAAAGGATTTAGTGGTTCTAGACACTGGAAAAGGTGTTCAACCAAGTAGCGGTCATTTTAAGAAGAGGACAGTTGTAGTTAATTTTTTAGAGGTGAGGTCCTCTCATCTTTAGAAATGGAAGAGTATGCTGGAAACTCATTCCTTAGTCTTTGGAATGTGTTCAAAGCAAATCAATATTTAAGAATTACATTCCATTTCTTTCTGTATATAGGTATAATCGCAGCACATTCCTTCAGCAGTAATGAAAGCTGGCTGGTATTATATCACATGCTCCCCCAGCTTCTGTAATGATATCAAGAAAGCAAGAGAGCTCTGCCCCTATTATTATGATTTTGTGAGTCAATTAAAAGGTTAAAACTATTTTCCTGTGACAGTTTTTAAAAATAAAGATATTTTAGATTACCTGGATTGTATTTACTTCTACTAGTCATCATCTACTAAATTTCCCAGAGCCTGACATGGTTGAATTATAGACACCACACCTGGAAATCATGAAGTTAAATATGAGTTGATCAGTAGAGAATTACACCTTCATTTCCTCTTTCTCTATGATGTATTTCCATTGTATGTGCAACTGATAATGCTAAATGTGTATTTTGCCACCTAATGGTGTAGTTCTAAGAAATAAAGTACTATAGCAGATTTCACCTAGGCAACCCCAAAAATTTATAAATTTATCAGGTTTAATTTCATCTAGAAAGAGATACATTTGAAATATTAGTCAAAGTCTGTTCCATTTCTTATCACATCAGGTTTTTTCTTTTTTTTTTTTGTATAGCTCTGTTAATGTGGCCAAAAAATAATAGAAAACTGAAATTGTGTAGAATGATGATTTCTACCAGCAGTTTTCTCTGCCTTTGTTAATTTGCCTGATTAACTCATACTCTTTCAAAGTATTCATCAACATCTTTGCTTGCAAAGGGCATTGTTCTCCTGGTCTGCCTCTTTGGCACAGGTTTTTCATCTAAATCTTCCCTAAGCCAATCATAACTTTTTACTGTAGCTAAAGCACTTCCTGAATTCATTGCAGATCCATCACATTTTTTGTCCTGTTCCTGAATGGAATTCTGTCTTCCATGTGGCTTTCTGTTACTGTCCCTGCTGCTTTCCTTGCTAAAGGAGCAAACCCTACTGTTGTCATGTATAAAATGCTTCTGCATTTCAGGAATGAAGATGAACAGAAAATTTCACTTTGTACAAGATTTCTTTTTTCCCTTGGCAGATTATGAATATTGTCAGACTGGAGGATTATTGGTGTTGCTGCTGAGTGAACAAACTACATTAAAGCATTGAGATGCACATGCTTAAATATCTGGTTTTACTCTGTTGCTGCTCAGAGACAAAGAGAGTTACAAACCTATCAGAGCTCTGGGATGAAGAAACATGTCTAGACAGGGGCTCTGGTTCTCACTAAGACTCCCTTTGGCATGCAGAGACAATGTTTATGCAAGAGGTCAAGAATCAATCCATTTCTCAAGCTGGAGCTGGAGATGAAGCTTTTCAGGAGAAGAAACTAGGAAGGAAATCTCCACCCATGCGCTGGCTACTGCGAGAGGGGACAGCAGCTTGGAGCAGAGACACCGTGGCCCTCTGAGACAGGATGTGTCTTGGGGAAATGATATGTCTCTGAAGGGAAATGACTGCAGCTGTGGCTACAAAAAAAAAAAAAAAAAATAAAAAAAAAAGCATGAGCTTCCATATCACAGGATTTTCCAGTGGTTAGTCACTAAGATAACTTCTAAGTCTGTCCATCCATCCAGAACAGATTAGTAACTGATGCACAGATATTCCTTGCAGTCTTCTCACCATGTTATTTCTTCATCACGTCCTGCAGGACAGCACTATCCTAACGTGACTTTAGCAGAAGAAGAAAAGGAAGATTTTAGAGGCAAGCATTGAACATGGAATAAATAAATGTGTTGCATTTTACTACTAGACAGAGGCTGAAATCTACTTTCTGAGAGGGGTTAACCTGTCTTGAAAAACCATGTCCTGGTGCCTGGGCAAAGGGCTGGAGGTGACATCCATGTGCCAGCCCAACCTCTTGTCTAGCTCATGTCTCCCCTGTTCTCTGCTGCAGGCTGTCTCACAGCCTGGAACCCAGTGGCAGGTGCTGCACAGCATTTTAAGAGTCCAGCACACAGGGCAGAGCCCAGCTTCAGTCTTCAAGCACAGTGATGTGTCTTAGGCTTAAAATACATTCCTTGACTTGCCTTGATTCAAAATCAGTGAGACTGCTGACTTGAAGTACAAAATCAGCCTCCAAAAGTCTTGGGCCAAAGAAAAACTGACTGAAGAATATTTCCTTTATTCTTCCATTATTTCCACTTATTTATTCATAGGACTATCAATAATACACTTTTCTTTCCCAGACTCCTGGATAATTGGCCTTGTCAAGTGCTTTGAGAGCTACGTGCTAAATATTCCAACTGAAATTACAGAGGTGTCCTGAAAAACCACATGTTCACTTGTGCAACTTTCTTCTGTTGTGTTACGAATGAAGCAACTGTAGAATCTCATCTTTAGATTTCCTTGGCTGATATAAAACAGGTTCCTAGAAGACCTTACAGAAGAAGACAGTTGGAAATAGCCTCCTCTGAGTGACATGCATCAAGAACTTAGTTTACTACTGTGCTACAACATCTGTCTGCAGTGTCTGATTCAATTTCACTGTGTATTGTCCCAGAGCACAGACAAATGAAGTGTTTTGAGGAAGAATCTCAGCCCAAATAAGTATTTAACAAATTGACATACAGCACTGTTTTAAACAAGCCACATTATTTAGCCACTAAAGGAATATCAAATCTTCTCCAATCTTTCTTACTCCCTGTGACCCAGCATCAATTTGAAATAATTATTTTGTCATCTGCAAAAGGTGAGCTGTAAAATCTCCTAGACTGCAAATCTCTGGGTTTTAATTATGGTGGTGATGCTGAGAGCAGGGTGCCACTACGAGGGACGCCAGGAGCTGACTCAGTCCTGCTGCTATGAACTCACCCTCTGCCACCCTTGATCAGCAGTGATGCACTGACAGGTGGTTAAATCAGGTCTTGTTAAATCAGCCCTTGGTCTGCCCTGGTGACACCCAGCTTGCACCACAACCTCTGCTTAATGCTTTGGAAGAGGTAACAAATGTTCTGTGGTGCACCTTCCAGCCATCACAAGCAGAGAAGCTTTCCTGGCTCTCCAAAAGCCCTGGAACATTCTCTGATGAGCCTTAATAATTTGACATAATTAGCCATTTCTCACTGGCCATCATGACCTATCCAACTATCCAGAGATTAACGTTCCAAGCTGTACAGAATTCCATGTGTCAGGACTTATTGATGAGGTTTAAAAGGAGCAATTTATCCCATTCCAACCTGTTGCAGGGACTGTGGCTGTTAGGCACAAATGCAGCAACAGATAGGCAAGAGGCTGGCAGCTGATTCCTCTCATGTTGGCAGAGAGCATCTTGGGGCAGTGTAAGCCACTTAAAACAGCCCCCACCTCAGTTCTGATTCTGTTTCTTCAAGCAAGTGGAAGTTTTTACATGTGTTTCACTCAAGTTACTTCCAAAGATTTCCATTCAAGAGACAAGATTAAATCCAGGAAATGTATCAAGTTATAACAATATTGTGTAGTCCTACAGGTAGCTGAATCTGCAAGGTTCAAACCCAAAAATAGCTCACAAAGCCTTAACCCCGTGGAATGATTATTTTCTGCCATGGGGAAGCAGGCACCAAGAGTCAGATGAGCTGTCTCAGGCTGTGCAAACCACATCTACTCACAGTTCTGGGAATTGCTGAAAGGAGCCCAGGCTGTCCAGCTTTGGAAACACTCTGGTTTGTCTTAGATGAAGTCTGGAGACATTTATAAATATGCTACATGAAAACTAAATCCATAAATAAGCTCAGTCATGACACAAAAGCATTTGCAGGTTAATTAAGCTCAACAATTCCTCTTTTTTAAAAAGAAATCTTATTCCTAAAACCTGAACTGCAGAAATACCTAACCTATCCACAGGCTGTACTGGCTTCTTTTGTGCTTTCTTTTAACAGACTCACCCACAAGTCCACTGTGAAATCAATTTGAGAGGATTTAAGATAAAGTTATCTCAAAAAATATCTCTAAAATATTTCATTTTAAAAGTCACAAAGCAAGGTTTTATGCCAGATAAGAGCAATACAGATATTTAAGTAGGTTAGCGTGTCTAGTGAAGCGCTTGAAGTAACCAAAAGCAAATCTGTCATCATGTATCTTGATCATTCCTTTATTCCACTCTTTAAACCCTTTAAAAGAGAACTGGAGAAAAGGTGGTTTTCTCCTTTACTTTTTAGCATTAGAATTCAGAGGCAACATGTCTAATTAGGCAATGTGTTTAATGAAAGATGGGAGGGCTTGGCTCTTCAGTCAGATATAATCACCCTGCAAGCAGACACATCCAGCCCCTCTGTGAACATGTTCTCATTCACTGACTGCAAAATTCAGAGGTTTTTTTGAGCAAATGTCATCTCTCATTTGTCCTGCAAGGCACCGCACAATTTGGTTGCTACAAATTTAACAAACATTTATATTATATTGCTAGAAAGACGTTATGTTCCAATTTGGGTCTAATATGCAGTGGGTTGGCCATGAGGAAAGTAAGCCTACCCTTCAGTAAAATGGCTTCTGCTGGGGTTTTTTTATGTCATGTTTATTCCTAGGTTGCTTTTTCCTGTTTGTAACTACAGCACACTGAATTCTGTTGACAGCTGCAAATCCACTGTGCAATACAGCAGATCAAATTTTGTGTTCTGCAGCAGGGTAGGATATCTGCATGTGGCTCTTGGTTGTACTAAACAGAAAAGTTTTTACAGACAGTTTGGACAAAAGTTGCAGGAGGGGGCTAATCTGATTTTTCTTAAGTAATTTCTAGGATCATTTGCTATTAAAATTGTGTATGTAAAAAATTATTAGGTCCCCATTGTCAGTCTCCCTCAATCCCCTCTGTTTTTCTTCTCTGAATTAGTTTACATCTTGCAGAGTAGTTACCACTCCCCCTGTGCTTACACTTTCCTTCCCTAATCTCTGTCTGGCCCTGGACTGCAGGTGTTGATATACACTTAAGTACAGATGGGGTAATAGCTTCAGTTTAAGGAACTACATAAAACGGTATTCGTACACAGATGAAAAATTCCTGCTCTGTTCAAGTCAAGTTTGCAAAGCCACTCTTCAGAAGCGGAATGTGGCTGTCCTGCCTGTCCCATCCCCCTGCCCATATTGCCCTAGCTTGTTTGGTAATGTTCTCTCTCTTGTAAGTTATATGAGCTGCAGCAATGGGGTTTTTTTAGCCATTAGGGGAAAGGAAATGACATATGGAGAGAATTCAAGTCCCTCCTCATTCCTAGAGAGTCTATCCAGAAAGTCAGTGTGCTGAGCTGCATACAAGTGTCATTTCCCGCTCAGAATTGGGAAGGGGAGCGGGAGGTGGGAGGAGAGATGGATATGTAACTTTGAATTGCTGCTTCTGATTAACAGCACATTCTGCACATGATTTCACAGTATTGCTTTGAACAGATCTGCAGCCCAAATATGTGTAGCAATCCACTGATGAAAGAGCTATTTTTACATCTGTTTCATATAGTGGGTAAAAATGAAGTGATTGGGATGGTGGAAATGTGCGTTGGAGATTACTGAAGATTTTTTTATACCTTTGTACCTCCAATCTTCCATATGCTCACGGAGCATTATTAATAATCCTGGTGGTACAGCTATTTTTCCACTGTGAAGCTGCACACAAAGCAATCTGTTACAGACAAAAAACTAGGCACACTATTTTATATATGTAAATATATGAATGTATATCTAACCCCATGATTTATACATTATATATAAACAAAAATAAATAAATCAGACATTCAAAAGATGACCCCATGATTTTCATTTCTCATTGCAATGCAATTTGAGAAAGATATTAAACAAAGGAGAAGGATTCCTCATTACACTACCTCTTTTGCTGAGCTCATAGTTGTGATCCAAACTCCCCCACAGTGAAGACAGTGCCGTTGATTTTGCTTTCAGTCAGTTGAAACCTCTGTTCCTGATCCATCATTTACACTTCACTTCTGGAGCTGGCCTATTGTTTTATTGAAACGATCAACACAACATTTTAATGTGGTCAAGTACGTTGTGCTTGGTAAGAATTAACAGGATTTTTTTCCATCCTGCTTTATTTTTTCTCTCCTCTCTCCTTATCCCTCTAAATCCCAACTTCACTTCCCTCCCCTAATGCCGCTTCCCAGGGCAGTGGGTGAGCTGCAGCCTGGAAAGGGGCCATGGCTCTTCCACAAAATCTTCTGGCTTCTGCGGAAGAGAGTCCATTTCCTGGAGCCAGTCTGAGACAGACAGTGCTCTGCAGTCAGGAGCAGGACTGGAATCCAGTGACCCTTAATCCATAGGAAGTGCTACAAAATTCACAGCAAATCAATTCTGCCTCAGCTGTCCACAGGCTGAGTTTCTGCCCACCTCGTGTCACTGCCATTCCCTGGATCAGTGAGAAGGAAATGTTTTACAAACACAACTGACAGCTTTGCACACTTGGAGTGGGAGTGTTCTTGTGAATTGATTGCTCCTGAAATTTCCAGTTTCACAGGGTGCACCCCTCCCAGCCTAAGAAGGGCGTCCCCTAATTCCCTCTTAGCCTTTTTTCCTAATGTTCCTCTGAAGGCCAAAGGGTTAATGTGTTTCCTGTCAGGTTTTAAGTGAAAGTACTAACATTTTCCTCTATGGGTCAAATATAACTAAACACAATTAACCTTCATTAATTACTTCTGTTTTGACTAACCTCCCACTTTCCAAAGTTTAGACTGGTACTTAAATCTACATCATACCTTGTCACAACAGAGCTTCAATACTCCTAGGATAATCCCATATTCAGCAAAAGGATAACTGTGACCAGAGGTGCCATGGGTTAACTACAGGGACAGACATCAGGATTCCCAGGCTCCAGGTGAATTCTGCCAGCAACTTTCTGAATGGCTGTGGATAACTTTCTTGTGTCTCAGTTTGCTCTGCTGTAAAATAGATTTAGAAACAGAAGAGATCTGTGAAATATTGTTGCTAGTGAATTCCTTTTCCTGCAGAACTACAGCTGCTTCTTTCTGCTGATACACCGTGGTTCTGTGCAATTTAAATCATTCTGGATAGAGTAGCAGGAAGCAGCTTTGCTTAAGAGAATATTTCAGTCTAATTCACAGGAAAAGAAAAAATAAATTTCTACTGATTTAACTGTTTCTAACATTCCCACTGTTTAAGCTGTTTTGCCTGCAGGGGAAAGTGAACAGACGTGCTACTGAACTGCAGGACTGCAAAGTCCCAGCTCTCCTTCCAGAGTCTGGCACCTTGGGAGAACAGCAAATGGAACAATCAGCCAGGCAGCATCTGCTGCCATCAGAATTTCAGAGGCAGTTACGTTAGCTGAGATCTCAGACTGCAATCTTGCCATCATTCCACAGATAAAATAGCATTAGCAACAACTGCATTCCAAGCCAGTTGATGTCAGCAGGGGTCTGTTATTGTTGTTCTCAGCATAGAGGAGTTGGCAGACTGACATACAGGCCACCAGACATTGATTCCAGTCCTTGTCCTGAATGAGGCATTCAACAAAAAAAGAGGACAAGCTCTTAAATCTGATTGGGCCATGCACCAAAAAAAAAAAAAAAAAGCCAGGAGCAATAACAGTTATCTTCGTTTTGGCTTCTACCACTTTCTTGAAGCTAGAGACACAGCCTCATGTGCGACTATGATCCTAACCTCAGAAATAGTTTGCATTTTCTTAGAATAAGGAGTGACTCACCCTAGTCACTTACTCATAATCATTGTAGATTGTTGCTGGTGGAAATACATGCTGCCAACAGGCTTCATTGGTGGATAGGCTGAACACATTTTTCTTGGATAAAAATGAAGTCTCTGGCCACAGAAAGTTAATTATTAAGCCACTGAGTTGTCAGGCATCTAAAGATTTTGCAGTGTTCTATTACTAACTCAATATGTTGGATAAATCTGAAGCAAGTAATTCAGAAAAAAATGAACTAGAGGTAACACTATTGAACAAGTGTTCTGCATTTACTATATACAGGAAGACAAAAGCCAAATTACTTGCATGTGCTAGAGAGCAATTAAAGGTGTTTTGAAGTAACAGTACTTTGATTCTAAAGGGTCTTTTAAAAGGTTGCATCACATTCGATATTTAACCTGGCTAAACACTTGGGAGTTAGCACTTAGATGCTGTGTATAACCACACTAAGTGCCCCGAAGCCGTAGCTTGGTGGTTTTTATTCGGAAAACGGAGGACTATCCCACCTCCGGCACCGCCCTCTGCCGGGCCCCGCACTGCTCTACAGCGGCACAAAACTCGGGGCTCCGAGCCCACGAGTCCTTCAGGTTCTGCCCCTACAAACCCCCAGAGAGCAAACATGGGGAAGGAACGACTCGTTCGGTAAAGCTGACTTTACATAATTGCTGTTGTAGAGGTTCATTCTTTCCGTTCTCTACAGTCACACAGAAAATCATGGTTTTCTAACTGATGCTTTTAGGTCAAGGGTGGAGGTTTGGCAATGGAGTGAAGGACCCAGGAGGCTTCAGTGCAGATGCATAAATGCCATGTTTGATTGCTTTTTCCCCCTAGGAGAGTAAAAGCTCCAGCATTGCAAGGCAGGTAGGTGGAGCTTTCCCCTGTGCACAGGTATGGAAATACCAGACTCTGGTCCCAGGGGAGCTGTGGGACCCGTGGTGGCCCTGTGCTGCTATGGGCACTGGCCCTCGCTGCTGCTCTAAACCCTGGGTGCCACCTGCAGCCTCACTCTTCAGAGTCCAGGGGCAGGCACGGCTGGGAACAAACCACAGGCAAAGCTCGGCCTCTTTAGAGACACCCACAGTAAGGCTTAGTACAGGCTACAGCTTTTTTGGAGTTAAAAAAAAACAGTTAATGGGGTACAGGCCAAAGTAGGAAGGTCATTGTGAATCAATTTAGGATGGTGTGGTTTTACAAGCCAGTCTCTTTTGTGACAGGTAAAATCTGCAAGCCCTGCTGCTAGATTAGTGACAGCAATGTGTCACCAGGACCACATTCTGAGATGAATGCAGGAACTCCCACAGCTTCAGTAGCTCAGCAGGACAATCATTATAGCAATGACTCACAGAGATTACTCTGCACAAAACAGTATTGTTGTTAACAAGATGCACAGGACTGTAGATACAGACAAATTATCTGCTGCCCTTTGTAACTTTATCACAATCCAGCAAGACTCAAACTCCAGAGAGATCCCATGGATGGATGTCATCACCAGCCTCCAGTCAGGGAGGAACCATTTGCCAGCAAGTGTGGGACAGGGAGAAGCACACCTGCCCCACAGTAATGAAAGCAAGAGTGACATCATCTACATTAGCAATAACATATTTAAAGATATCTTTGTTAGCAGCACACAAGAGTGAATTCTTCATGAAGCACATCTGATTTTCCTTGGATTGCTAAGGAGTTACACCCAAATCCACTTTTCTATGCATCTGCACTTCAAAATAAACTCAGAAGCACACAAAAGGCAACTAATGCATGAGACAAAACCAAATTACTCCATCAGGTTCGCCTAGCAGGTAAAGAGGTTATTGCTTTTGCTTTGTATTTGTTTGAGTTTAGTCCCCTCCATAAGCAAAGCCAATGGGAACTCTGGGAGAATTGTTTACATGTCAGAATTTTCCCCCTATCTTTTATTAATAAAAGTGACATGCTGTGGTCCAATTAACTCATATTTATAAAACATATAGCCCTGAACTCTCACCTCTCCTGCCTCATCATTGGAGCTAGAGACACTCAGTGAACTGAGACAATATAGTTATTCCAGCACATTTGACTCTTGGGAGGTTCATGTTAAATAGCTCAATCCAAGTTTTTTCAAAAAGCTGTAAAACAGAACTACAGTTCTTCCTCTCCATTCAATACTCTTCCCCTTCCAAACCCCACCCTGCAAAAGCCCTTTGAGGGACAAAATGGGTTCCTGTATGATACCAAGACAAAGCCTTCATTTTTGCTCTCTAGGGCAGGAAACTGCTTCAAAGCATTTCCTATACTCTATCCTAAGGATACCTGAACATACAAAGAACTGGTTAACTGCTGCACTTACCTCTCCTCCAAACTATTACTTACAGTTAAGTAGCACTACTAGTCTTTAAATATTTCCTCAAAGAGGCTGAAGCTAGTTTAGCTCAGTTATGCACAGTGTAAGATGAATCAGATTTCTATAGGAAGTACCAGGAGAGAAGCAGCAGTTGCTTGGTCCTGTAACAGAAGGCTGCTGTATGCAGGAATCAGAGCTTGGGGTGACCAGGCTGTTTTAAATCCACCATCTTCAGCATTGAATCTCTCATGATTAGACCTGCATTCATGCCAAGCAAGTGACACAGTTCAATTTGATGTACTGACAACACTTTATTGAACTTCAGTTAAGTCTTCTTTAAAAGCCTGTTCAGTCCATTTATCACTGCAACAGGTCACATAGAAGGTAAGAAGTTATGGGATGGCCTGCAGAGCAGTGGCTCAATGCTTTGTGAGAGGCCTGAGTTGCTCACATGAGCAGACAAGGATAGAAACAGGAAATATTTACAAGTATATATCAACAAATGAGGTTTAGATTTAGAAATTCACAGATTATATATAATTAGAGTTTGAACTGTTCAAGTATGGTTCAGTTGGACAAAGTGCTACAGGACACAGAAAAACCAGTAAAGGCAAGAAGAACTATTAAGACAGAGGTGGCAGTCATTTGTGTGCTAAACCATTTGTAGCTGGTTGCAGTATATGCAAGACCTAGAAGTTGAAAGAATTTGGGGTACTGTCCTGGATTTGGAAAGTGTAGCTGTCAGCAGTAGAGTCTGGTACAACATTTTGGTCTTCCTCCTCCTAGAAGGAAAGAAAAGAAGAATGTTGAACTAGCAGTAGCATTTGAATCTAGTAGACAGTGCTGGAATAGAAAATAAAAGTGGAAAAGATCCCTGGAGCCACTTACTTCTGCTGAGAAATATTTCTCAATGATGGTGGATGAAGCTCTGTACACTTGCTCATTTTCATGTGACTGGAGAGCTTCAATTCTATCTAGACCCCCAAATTCTTCAATCATGAGACAAAGCTTTTCAGTCTCATTAATCTTCTCAGCAGCCTGCAACAGAAAAGTGTAGAATAGCCTCCAGAAAGATATATGGCAGCAGCTACTGGAGAGCCCTTATCAACAACATGGACAATCATCTAGTCTACTGCATCCACATACCAAGAAGATGTTTGAAACTGCATCCAGGATAACGAGCACAGTTTTGCTGTCTTTAGCTGAGAGAAGATTTAGTAGGGGTTCAAGAACACCAGCCTGAACAAGGTACACAATCTGATCGATTGTTCCACCACTTGTGTAGTTTGTCACAGCCCACACAGCTTCCTTCTGAGATTTGAAATCCCCCTGCAAAGGCAAAAGCAGAGTGTTTGAACACAGAAGTAATAGGAAAAGGTTCAACATAGTAAATATAGGTTTTGTTTACCTTTCTCAGAATACCAATGAGATAAGGCACAAGACCATGGTCTACAACTCGCTGGATCTGATCCTGACGCCCAGCAGTGATGTTGGACATTGTCCAGGCTGCTTCTTTCTGAATGTTGTTTTTATGATGAGAAAGGAGACTTGGAAAGACAGCCAGTGCTCCTGAGTCAATAACAATCTGTGTCTGCTCATCAGTACCAGTGACAATATTTCCTATGGCTCTTAGTGAAGGAGTCTGAAACAAAGATGAATGGAATACTTGGGAAAATTGTTCAAAACCAGATTAGATTACAGCAAACACAGCTATACTTGATGGCCATCCACTCTAACCTGCCCAGTTAATAGCATGACCTGCTACATACAGTGGGTTTGGGCTCCTCATTAGCATTCCACAGGCAGACACTAATGTCTGCACGCAGACTGCACACCTTCCAAGGCCAGTCTGTGAACAACCACCTGTGTCAGAGCTTAGGGAAACTACCTGCTAAAAACTAATGCAGTTTTATTAGGCTCCAATTATAGTGTGCACAGTGCACACCTGTGAACACAGTCCATAGAATTTGGATCTGCAACAGCAATTGAAAGGCAAGTTTTAGTGAATGTTGACTGTTGTGCTGGCCTGTGAGGTAAATCCAATGCTTATATAAAGCAGTTTGATAGTCATCACCAGCAACAGTCTGTCTTGTGTGGGACAGCACCCAGGCAGGAGAGAAACAGATGTCTCACTTCAGAAAAACTAGAACAGGCACCTGACTCATGTATGAAAAGAGCCATTCAGTTCCATAGACACTATTCTCCCTAACAGCAGCTCTAGCCATGATTCAAATTAAGCAACAGCAGCCTGCATATCCAATCACTTACCATTATTGGCAGTTCACTACATCCCAGGAGTCTCACAAGCTGTGGCACCAATCCAGTTTTCACCACAACTTCTATCCTGTCATTGGAACCATCTGTGAGGTAGGAAATTGCCCAGCATGTGTCTGCCAGCACCTCAGGGTCATCGTGGTGCAGGAGCCGGACAAGAGTTGGAAGGATCTGCTGAATGGCTTCTATGGGAGGAGCTGGATTCTTATTGCGACACAGGTTTGAGAGGGTCCACGTAACATTGCGTAGATATCCAGACTACAATGGTGGAAATAAATGGTTAGCAATACCTTATAGCTAGGTTCTACTCAGTAATTGTAACTCGGATCACTCTGCACACTTACAGCCAGGGAAGAGAGGTCAGGAACAGCGAGGAGACTCAGCAGTGGCTCGATTGCACCATATTTAATAACTAGGTCTCTGTAGGCAGAACCATCCCCTGGAAAAAAAATAAAAAACAAGAAAAAAAGATGCATACACAGAACCACTGTGTGTTAGAAGATTAATTCTTCTGTTCCTTAAGAAGGGCTGGATAAAACAAGAAGGAACAAGAGGACAAAAGGACTACTGCCATGGTTAAGTCACATGACAAGCATGCTCAATCAAGCCACTGAGCTTCACCTTTTGTATTGGAAGAGGTAAAGTGAAGTAGAGTGTTTTCCATACAGCTTTTCCTAAGAGTTCATAACCATGCAGGGGCTTGCTTTGGAGATAACTCTAAGTCCTTCTGTTCTACACTAGAACAGAGCTTTCCCTACAATATGAGATTTGAATGCATTATAATCTTCAGCTGCACAATAGGGTACTACAGAATAATGTTGAGGGCATGTCAGTTTGACTGAGAATTCTATTGCAAGGTATAATAAATACCTTATAATTGAGTTTAAAGCTCAAAGGACAAACTCTGAGAAAATCCCAATCAAAAAAGGCTTTCAAACAATTTTTTTGTGTGAAGATACACTGTTCTGTAAGGCATAGCCATTGGAAACCTTAATACAGCAGCTACAATACTTAACTTATAGCAGGTTGACAACCAAGTTATTTGTTTTGACCATTTTTTTACAGACTGGATCCAACACTAGCTACTACTCAAGTAATCCTGAGAGAGGCATGAGAAACTTCCATTATCAATACTTATCAGCAAACAGCCATTTCAAAGCAAGGAATATTAGCCATCACACAGACAATTATTTGAGTCACTGCTTCCTGCCTTCCCCCTTTTAGTCAACAGACAGACCAGAGCTCATTGCTGAGCCACAAAAAACACTGAGATGTCTGAAAAAGGTCTGTGTGGTAGCATGATTAGAGGTCCATGAAACTGAGCTGAAATCTGGAAGCAGTGCCCACAATACAACCCACAGGTTTGCCAGGCATTGCATGAGGTCTGAAGACAAAGTTTCCTGCAGCTTGCTCTGCAATGCAGGGCATGCCATGACTGGAAAGCCATTGGGGCAGAGCTCCCAAGCAGCTCAGCACAGGGCATCAGCAGCAGTGATGTCCTCCCACCTCAGACAAGGGCACAAGTGCAGCAAGTGCAGCACATGGACATACCTGCAATATTCCCCAAGGCCCACACAGCCTGCTCACTGATGTGAGTGTGTGGAGAGGCCAGCAGGGAGATGAAGGCTGGAATCGCCCCTCCATCCACCACTGCCCTGGTTTGCTCCGATGTGCCAGAGGCGATGTTGGTGAGCGCCCAGGCAGATTCAAACTGGATGGGACTGCAGTCTGCTCTGCCCAGGAACGAGACGAACTTTGGGATCAAACCAGCCCGAATTATGTTGTCTATTGGGGGTTGCTTCTCTCTTGACAGGAGTTTCCTAAGGAGGAAGGCAAACAGGAAGCGTTATTTTTGCCTGCAGACATCTGGACAACAAACTAAAGTCTTAAAAAGCACCATATAAAAAAAGTTTAGCATTGTCTCAACATTCAGAGAAGGCAACACAACACAGCATGAAAGAGAAATGCAGACAAGCTGAACACTGACTTCCTAGGCCTCTGTTAACACTGGGTTTGGCATGTCTTCACCATGCAAGAGGTTCTGTTCAGACTCTGAAGTAAAGCAGACCTGCAGGAGTCATAACACATCTGAACTGCTATGGGTTTCTCAGCAGAGAGGTGAATGACTGCCAGAAGCAGCACTGCAGCAATATACAAGCTTATTAAAGGATATTTCAGATTTGGAAGGAGAAAAACTTAACAGACGTCAAACCCCAGTCATCTTACTGTTCACATTATTCTAAGGTGGATCACCACACTCATACTTATCAGACCTCAAGAGTTAACACAGTTTAAGAGGTACCTTAATTTGCTATATTGCAAAGGGTTTGCTATAATTACTCCTTAAAATATAAGGTGACTATTGTTAAATTTGCCAATACTAGAACAAATTACTTATTCCTACTAAAATATTCAGGCACTTCAAATATTCAAAAGCCACACAGTTTGAATAAAATGATGCCTAAGTTATGGGTACCTCAACAGCGTATATAAGACGGTGTTTGTTGAAATACTGCCTGATAAGAAAGACATAAGCAGCCATTTAGGCTCATCAGTCAATTCTTTCACCTTGCCTAGTTATTGGTTTGCACAGCTGAGTTGGTTTACTCTGAACTGCTTACCTGGCAGCTTGAGTTGCCTGTAGCTGAAGCTCCATATTATTACTATTAACTCCTTTGACTATTTCTTCAACTGACCAGTGTGCCAAAACCTGTACAAGGAAACGTTACATGAGTGCTTCACTGGGACAGCCATTGTATTCCTGCCCAAAGAGAGCTCTTACACAACACCATGAATAGGCCCCAATTTACCTTAGTGCCACCACCACGTGATATTTCAAAACCTCATCAGCTACAGCTTCATCTACAGTTACCTGAACTGCTTTTTTAACCAAGTGCTTCATACCAGTCATGCTAGGCTTAAAATGTAGCTGCAGCCAATTGCATGTAAGAGTGCTGTCCATTAGAGGTGATAATACAGGCCTGAGCTGTTAATGCAGATGTAGTAGCGCTGTCCTGCCCTTGAGGAGGGATTCATGCTGGCCTGGCTGCAGGACCTTAGACTGTAGGACCCTCCAAGTGTGTCTGTTCTGAGTACCCACTTACCTGGTTGCCTCTGTTTTCCTGAAGGGGAGAAGTAGCGCCATCTGGTAAAGTGCTCACATTTCTTCTTTTAAGCATCTGGTCATCTTTCTTAGCTTTTCTCAGCTCCACATTGACTTCAATGCGCCGCCTTCTCATTTCCTATAGGATAAACACTCAGAGTAAGTTTTTGGCTTTCGAAACTTAGCTTTAAAGAGACAATGGCTGGATAAAGTACTAATTGCACTGGAGTACTCACTGTACTGTCCTTTCCTTTGTTCTTGAATCTGTTCAATCGAGCTGATGGTGTATTAGCATTCTCATTAGTAGACATCTTTCTTGTTAGATTTTTGAGAGGGACAAATAAAAACAAGCCTGAAAACAGAGCAAAGAAACAGCAAGTTTACTAAATGAAAGTTAAATTTTAAAAATTGGATCCCTACTCAAGATCGAGAGGCAGTTGTTTATATTAGTACTATAACAATATCTGACTTGATCAACAGCTGTCTCCTTAAACAGCCAGATGTTACAACAGGCTCTAGCATCCACACAAAAGCATTAGAAACAGTCACATGATTTTAAGACACTCGAAACCAAATACTACTAGTTATTATTTTCAGGAGCAAGATAGACTTTCCTTTCCACAGACAATACACACACGCTGTTAAGTACTATTTTCACTGTCACGTACCTGTACTGCCCAGGATCCCACCCAGCTCCCACCCCGACCTTTTTGGACAAAAACAACGAGTTCTCGCACTAGGAAGGACCCGGGGGAGGGTTTGGGGTGCAGGTGCAGCCAGCAGCACATAACAACGGCTACACAGGTAACGAAGAAAACCCCTGCACCTCGGCCACCCCCAGCGTGACCCAATGCATAAGAACTGGCTTCGCTTCAGCCACACCCTCGCCGGAACGGCAACCCGAGCTGGGATGCAGCAGCCCAGGCAGGCCCAGCGCAGACAGCGGGAGACTCAGGAGAGAGGCCGCGGCAGGGACTGCCGGCGGAGCACGGTCCTTTCCCAAAGAGCAGTGCAGGACCCGCATACCCGCCGCCTCGGCCCCGCACCTGGGCCCAGCACACGCCGCTCGCTCCGCCGCTCGCTCCGCCGCTGCCGCACGCTTCCACTGCCCACGGCCGCCCCACGCGCCATTTAAATTTCCCGCGGCCGCGCCCTGCCATTGGCCAGTTCGAGCCAAAGCAGCTCCCTGATTGGCCGGTTTGAAAGCAGCCCTGTTCGCCATGCCGGGGAACGCCCTCCCGGAAGAGCCGGTGGGACGTGACGTTTCACAAGGCCCGGTACTACAGCTCCCGGCGTGCCCTGCGCGGAGAGGGCAGGCAAGCCTCTGCGGGGCGGCGCGGGGCACGCCGGGAGTTGTAGTACACGGCGCCGGGCTTGGTGATATCCCGGGACGAGAGCGGGGGATCGGAGTGAGGAATTGTATCCCTGCAGGGCTCTCGCTCTGAGCGGTTTGGGGCAGAAAAACCCCAAGGTGGAACTCGATCAGCTTTAAGGTCCCTTCCAACCCAAGCCATTTTGTGATTCCATGGCTCCATGCCTTACTTATTGTCTCCTAGAAATGTGGTGCACAGAAATGCAAAGAGACATTGCAGCTGAAAGCAGTTCTACAGCCATCAGGGCAGATGAAAACGAAATCATACAGAATAACAAAAGAAAAGGATTCCTGCCCCTGAGGCATGGCCTGAAAAGGAATGGGATTGTTTCCGATGGATTTGGCCTGTTCATGAGGGATGGAATACAAAAGAGCACTGATTTTCAGGAGTTTGACAGCAACTCTGACATTTTGAGATACCTGTAAGGCACAACACAGACAAGTGTCGGTATGCACATCAATACGTCTGTCTGCTAAGCCATCACATTAACCACTTTTACCTAGCTGTAGGTGCACACAGGTGTGGAGGATGTTTGCTGAGGAAGAGGAATTACCAGTGACATCTCATATAGCTGGTTTTGGGCCTTACAGTGCTGAGCTTTGAAAAAAACACCCAGAAAAAACAAGAGCCGGGAAGGCAAGAGAAGAGAACGCACATTACTAACAAATGGAGATATTAAACAAGAGTAGTTTGACAGAAAAAAAAAAAAAAAAGGCAGTTCAAAAGCAGTAATGGAAGTAAAATACCTGCTTTCCTGAAGGATTGGAGGGCTGGCACAAAGAAATTCCATTGGGCCATGAATCTGGCAATGCATGGTCTGAAGCAGTGAAATCTGGGCGCAGGGATGGGTGGTGAGGGCAGGGACAGGTCTGGCAGTGCCTGAGATCCCCGAGGGGGTGTGTGCGAGGTGCTGCAGGCGCTGTGGGCCGTGAGAGAGGTGACAGCTCCGAAGCCTCTTACCAGCAGACAGAGAGATGGAGGGAGACTATGCAGTTGGGGAAGGACAGTGGCCAAGCTGCGGGTGAGGTTATGGGGCAGCGGAGGTGTGTGTGAGGCAGGCAAAAGGGCCGTGAGGGGTCACAGAGCCCTGAGGAGGGGGATTCCCTGAGAAGGCCGAGGGTGGAGCCACCGGGACTGGATGGAGCTGCCGGCCGCAGCACCGGAGCCACGATCGGGCCGGTGAGGAGAATTTTATAGACACGGGCCAGGAGGGCGGCGGTGGCCGCGGGTCCCCGGCACGGAGGGGCGGCCCCGGGCGGGAACCAGCTCTGAGGCGCGGGCGGGGCCGAGGGCACGCGCTGCGGGGCGGGGCCTGGGGGCACCGCGACCAATGGCGTGCGGAGGGGAGGGGCGGCGCCTGCCCGCCGCGAGCGAGGAGAAGGTGACGGGCCGCAGGGGGCGGGGCCGGCGCCGGCCGGGCGGGGCTCTTACCAGGCGGCGGGCGCACCCTTCGTCGGGGGACCCAGTGGCCTAATGGATAAGGCATCAGCCTCCGGAGCTGGGGGTTGTGGGGTCGAGTCCCATCTGGGTCGGGCCGCTCGTTTTGG
>VXBU01006347.1:321290-383676 GCA_013400315.1 Bombycilla garrulus
CATCCATCCATCCATCCATCCATCCATCCATCCATCCATCCATCCATCCAACCTCCCCAGTGCTAGCACTCACACTCCAGCTTCTCCTGCTTGCTGCAGGTACCTGCTGGTCACCAAAGCAGTGTAGGAGCCCTCGTCTCCCTTGTCCTCAGTTTACATTCTTAGTCCCATAATAGCTAGCTTGGGATAGTTCTGGAATTAAAATGTTTCAAATAACAGGAAAACAAGAATTAGTAAGTGCTGCAGTAGAAATGTAACTCCTTGGGTAACAGATGTGGTAAAATGTCATTTATTTTCCACACTATTCTGGTGAATTTTCTTTATCTTTACCCATCCCTGCTGGAGATGAAGCCCTCAGCTTTTGGGAATCCTATTGAAATGCTTAATTAAGGCAGGACAAAACAAACTGCTTAAACTAAGCAACCCTGAATCCCATGCCCCAGGCATTGCTGAGGGTTAGGTTTTCTGTCAAGGGTGGGTTTCAGGAGCTTTTCAGTGCCTCTATGGAGTTTTTAAGTTGTTGATTGTCCCTTAAAGTCATGAGCAGCTTCCACAACACCCGGGAGCAGCTGGTGGGTTAAACTGTCACAATGGAAATCTTGTGTAGTAATAAGGTCACTTAGAAATAAGCCTTCTTAATTCAGTAATCCAAATGAGGGTTGGCTTGGTGTGTGAAAATTTGCAGAGTTCTTCATGATGGCAAAGAGAGATTTAAAAATAAGCTGTGTGGTATCAGCAGAGCTTTCCCTTGGACTGCACAGTCAGTACTGCATTTTTCAGTCTGAAAAGAATCACTGAAACTGGTTCCTGAAACTAAAAGAGGAGATTAGCAGCTGTATCACAGGAGGCCAGAAATCCCCAGATATGTTCCATTGTCATGCACTTCCTTTCCAGACCCTGCATTTCAGGGTCTGGTGTATTCCAGCATCTCTCAGTTCCCCTCCAGAACACAGTTCTCCATAGCCAGGAAAACCAGGCTTGTTCCCTGGGATTTTTTCCCTACAGAGTACCATAGGAGGGCAAGACTCTCCCCAAAATAAAAATCTGCTGCCAAAACCACGTGTGGGTGTGTTGTTCCCAGGACACAGGTGATGCAGACAGGGGGTTGTTCCCGATGGAAGGAGCACGTTCCTCCCAGGCAGGGCTGGTGGAGGCAGCAGCTTGGTCTTGCTCCAGTGGGTTGTCCAGCGAGTGATTCCCGTTTCCCCTCAGGCTGCCTCTCATTAGCATGAATCGGGGGAAGGGCATAAAAGCCTCCAGTTCATTTTGAGTCTGGAAAAACTTTACTTCAAAATGACAACCCAAGTGTTCTGGCTCCTCTGCTTGGTCATTAGATCATCTGCTGGTAAGTCTGTTACCTTTGAGCGGGGCTGTATCTGCCTTGGGAATCAGGGGAGGCTGAAGACATTCCTAGAAACCCTTGCCTGTGCAGCCCCCCAGCCTGTAGCCTTTTCACAAGTAAGGGCTCAAGAAAGAAGCATTTTAACATGTTTGTGGAATGGGAATGTAAATTGCAATATTTAATTTGCCAGCATTGGGAAGAATTAAGAGCACCTGGCAGAAATAGGCTGGTGCTGGTGCTCTGTCCTGCCAGCCACCAGTGGCAGGTGAAGATGCTTCTGCATCTGGGATTTTTATAATCTGTATGTGACCTTTTTTCTTTTAGTTCCCTTCACTTGTAACTTCAGGTATCTGACTGACTTTAACATGTTCTGTGTGCCCTGTGTGCCTACTGCATGCTGTCCTGAGTGGATTTATTTGGGTTTTAGTGTCTCACTGACAGAACAGAAATAGTATTTACATCTGTTCCACTGGGATTTGGTTATGTTGCAGTCATATTTCTTAGGCTGCAACAATTAGACAGGAATATGCTGGTACAGGAGGAGGAACCTCAGGGTCCTTAACAGATTGAGTAGAGAAAAATGAACTATTTATTGATACAATCCGTGACTGAGAAGGCGTGATAAAGTGGTAGAAGAGTTTATTTACACACCCAAGTCTGAGACACCTGTTCAGAGGGAACAGCTTCACACTGAACCATCTCCAAACCCCCCTTGCCTGCTGCTTTTGGCAGCTTGGACTTCTTCCACCCCTCTCTCTCCATGGACATTCTTTTGACTTTACATGTGGACAGCCCAAATATCAGGGAATCTTTCCCATGACAGCAGCTGGTGAGAGCACAGGGGGAGAAGTGGCAAGGTCAGCAGCTGAGTCAGTTATAGGAGATAAACCAGGACGTTGTTCATCTGTGTATGTCAAATCTCTCTTTTCACACAAGGAGCCGGGATCAGCCTCCTACACAGAATAACCACGGCTGTGAACACCAGACAGAGGCTGGTGTGTGGGTGAGCTGTGTGAAAACTCTGCCGGCTCACTCCAGGCATGCAGGGAAGGGCTAAAGGAAAATGGACTTCCAGGGGAAATTTCTCTCCTGCCAGGCTAAACATTTTGATTATTTTTCTTTGTGAGGTTCAAGAGATCAAGGCGAAGGTATAAATGAAAGTGTAGGTGACTACCCAGCTTGTGTGAACAGTGGCATTAAGTTATTTTTTCCCCTGGATTCCCAGATACTTCCTCTCTTTCTCAACCCTTGTCCTCTCAAATTAAGCAAAGCCTTGAAATAATTGATACTCAGCAGCACTAGCCTAATTACTGCTATTATATGCTCAAGTCAGAGATACAAAACTGTGGATAAAGCCCTTTCCGGTAGCGTCCAAAGCCACTGAAGTCTGGATGACATTGTCAACAGGCATCCCATGGATGGGAAAACCAAATAGTTCTGCTGTCACGGTCTTTTAAACAAGCATCCCAAATGGCAACATGGACCTTGTTTCCTCAGATGCTCCCTGGAGGTTCAGGGGTTTGAGAAAAGGGTTTGTTTTTAATTTGCAACAATAATAAAGTAAAAATGCAAATCTCCTGTTTCACTCACACAGCTGCATTCCCTGTACTGGACCTTCGATATCTGAGTAGAGGAACGAGGAGCTCTACTGTGTTTCATCTATTGAGCTATTTATTAGTTTTTTTGTCTTATTGTCGAAGGCCTCCCTTAAGGGTTAGAGCCTCAAATCTTCCCATTCTGTAGCACTTGGAATAAAAGACTTAAACCACTGCTTTTCTCTCTCTGTTTTTGCCCGTAGGATCTCTGCCCTACGCTGAGAAACCCGGCCAGGCTCTGAGCAAAGACGTTTTTAGCTCAGCGGCCGCTGCCCATGCCGAGGCGAAGGTGGCAGCGCGGGGCAGGAGCAGCGGCAGCCCCAGGGCCGGCCGGCTCCCGGCAGNCCCGGCCCAGGGCGGTTCTCCCAGCCCGCTGGACCCCGGCCGGGCCAACAGGAAGCACACGGACCGGCGGCTGGCCGGGGCTGCCAACAGCGTGGGGGCTCGGCCCCTCCGCGCCGCGCCTGCCCGCCCAAAGGTGACGGCCCTGCGGGAAGCTCATCCTTTCCCAGACTCTGCAACAGGGGAGCCAAATGATCCTAACGCACTGCACCGCTTCAACCGACCAGGGAAGGCAATCCCATACAAACACTCAGACCCCTTCACGAGGATCCCCAAACCCTCCTGGGTCACCAACCGCTGGTCGCCCAGCTCGAGGTACCTGGGGGTGCTGAGGAAAGGTAAGGGACGGGCTGCCCAGAGCTTCCCAAAGGCTGGGGGGACTACGGGGTGAGAGACAAAGGTCCAAAGGGCCCCTTGCTGTCCCTCAGGCTGTGCTCCTGTTGCAGATGGTGACAAGGAGAAGGTGTGTCTGAGCGAGTGCAGGAAGGAGCGGGATGAAGTGGAGGCTTTCTGTGCCAGCGAGTTTGGTAGGTGGTGTCCCCCTCAAGCCACAGGGACAGAGCACCTTCTGTTCACTTGTCACTGATATTGCACTTCTAATTTTAATATGCTGTGATTAAGATACGGTAAGTATGTTAAATAATTACCAAGTATTCAAAAAGGACCCATCACAGCTCTTCATAAACATATGTACATTAGTCTTCCCCTACCTTGGGCTAGTACTGCTCTTTTTTTCTGTTTCCTCCAGAAGAACAGTGTCCTTGGGACTGGACAATGGAACTGAAAAGACCTATTGTTTTAGATACTCTCAGATTAAACATTGCAGCTGGGTTATTTATCTCTTACTATTTAGAGCAAGTTTGATTTTGGGGATTGAAGTTTGAAATTGAAATAAAATGGTGAACCAAACAGAAATAAGACTGTGACCTTCTCTCTAGAGAGAATTCTTTTTGAAGTTCCTTAGGATTCCGCATCTTTAGTCCTCGTGTTCACATTGATGTAACTAAAGGTGGCAGGAAACAGCCTGGTATTTTTATACAGACTGTTTAAAGACAAGCATTTTCTGACTGAAACCCTGCCTTGTGCTTACAGAGTTGTGAAACAGATACCAACTTTTTCTCACAGTATTTTAAGAGATAAGGAAAATACAAACCCAGTGGTAACAGATGTTTCCATTTGTAGAACATAAACACGTTAGGAGACATCTGTTTTCTCTAAATGGAGAAGTCAGGAAGTGCTTTCTACAAATGCTGTCCTGCTTTGGTTTTTACCACTCTCACACATTCCTGTCCAATGTGGGCTTCACAGCAACCCCACCTCTGTGTGTTTTAGCCCTTAACCAACAGCTCTGCTCCTAAATTGAAAGGACAGGTAGAAAAAAGTCTGAGAAACAGACGAGCCAAGGTTCTTCAAGGCAGTGATCAGAGAGAGCTTTTCCTTTCTTTACATTTACAGTGCAGATAAAAGAATAAATGACTGAATCACAGTTCTCCCCCTGAGGCAGGCGTAACACCAGGTGCAGTAGACCCTGGGGCTGTTTGTTTTTTCTTTTAACATGGGTCTGTTTTCCCATCCCTGCACTCAGCTCAGCACAAGCCAGAGCCAGAAACTGGGTGAACAGCATGAAGTGATTGTCTGAGCTCTCAACACAACCTACTTGGTGCCCTTGTCTCTTGGTATGACAAGGGCCTTTTATTTCTAAAGTCAAAGTGTTTCATTACCAGCTTGTCTTTGTACTTCATTGGGAAGTTTAAAATTTGAAAATTTTACTTTGTTAGGTAAATATGCCCACTTTTTATATATCAGGATAAAAATGGTATTAAACCCATTGCTTTCTTCACTAAGAAACATCTCACACCTGTAAAGCACAAGGTTTGCAAAGCAGCAAAACTTCAGGAAATGACCTCACCAAATGTGATTATTCAAAGCAATTCCTACTGCCCACTCCTGAGCCAAAGGATTCCTGCTCACACTTCCTTTACAGCATTTCAATTGACAGCCTTCACACATCCCCTGAAAATTGCCTCGATATAAAATCTGATTGTATTTTTCCCTCTCCCTTAAAACAGCAGTGAACGGAATTGCTTATAACCTGGAAAGCCTGGGGAATGGAGTCCAGTGGGTTACCCTCTTGGCAGACAGTGATGGATTATACAAGATGAGTCGCCTGTATGTCACTCCTGACGCCGCTTTCTTCCGAGTCCACGTCCTGGTTGTGGATACTTTAAACTGCAGTAAACCGTGTCCAGACTTTAAACTTGGTAAATCATTCCAGCTAAATCCATTACGCTATTCCTCTGCATGCACTGCAATCTTAGTCTGCCCTACTTTAATAGGCTTAGCCTGGGTTGTTGGGAAAATTTGTAAGAAAAGTATTTACTCAAAGTTGAGGCCTTTTTTCCATCCAAGTTTCTCAAAACTTTTGCAAGAGAACCAACTGCATGAAGAAGTCGGGTACCAGCGCAGCCCTTTCTTAATTCTGTCCAGTTCCAAAATTATGGCAAGTTTTCAGGATTCCTAAAACAACACAAGCAAGAGCCTAAGCTGGTGTCTTTGTAAGTCGCTCAGTTTTCCTTTTAAGTGCAAGTTTATCAGATACCAGCATTTCCCTCAACAATAAATCACCATTTCCATGCCAGCACCACCCCCAGGTCCCAGCAGAGCTCAGGGTGCTGCTGTGGAAGCCCCATGTTCAGGATGTTTCCACAGGCACAACTTCACGTCTGTTCCCAACCCCGGTGCCCTCAGAGTGACCCCCATCCACTGCCTGCGGCTCAGCAGCCCTGTTTGTTTTGTTTTTGTTGTTGCAGGCAGCAGGTACATCGTGATGGGGCAGATCTACCACAAGCGCCGGCAGGTGCCCGCCGAGCTGCTGCCCGCCCTGCACGGGCGGCTGCGCCCGGGGGATGGCTGGGTCGGGAGCAGCAGCAGCTACGTCAGGAGATTCAACAGGAAAAGGGATCTCAGGGTGAGGGCAGCATGTTCCAAGTGTCCATAAGGCTCCGGGGGCTCTGTCCGGGATGTGGGAGCAATGGGATCCACCCTCAGAGCACACCTGGCCGTGGGCAGTGCTTCCGTCTGGGACTGCAATCCAACACCTGCTTTTGTGCTTTAGCAAACACTTGGTGAGGTTCAGCACAGAAGTCAGTCTAGGGAATGTTAACTGGCCATGAATTTGCTCTAGCTGCTTTCAGAGCCACAGGTTATTGCTGCTTCTCCTACTGCAGTGTGCCCCAAATAATCCGTACTAACTGTAATGCAAAATTCTGGCAGCTTCATCCTCGGTCCACAACAACTGCACCTTGAACACATTAGATGATACCACAGCTTTATCTACACAGGATGTTCACTGTGCTTTCACAGTTCTGCCTAAACTATTACATGCATCTGATTTCAGAGAAACCAACACCACTAAGTACCATTTGTATTATTTTTGTCTCCTCAACCATGTCCATGGTATTTCTGAAAATGAGACCATTCTTCCAGCAGAGCTGGATGTTCACACAAAGCCTACAGAATAGAGTGTAATAATTTGAGTGTATGAACACACTGACTGAAAGCAAATCAAGAACTGCAAAACACAAATGCCCAGCTGCGTTTACAAGTGATAGTGCAGGGAATGCAAAACGGGCATGGGCTGCACACACTGGGTGTCCCAGAGCTGTGCTGAATACCATTCCCCAGGAGAAATATTGCCAAGCTTGAACTTCCACAAGAGAAAAGTTACTTTTTAAATCAAAAAGACAGTATTTTAGTACCTTTAATGTGGTGAAATTGAGATGTTTGTTGTTCCCAGTCAATATTCGCAGATAATAAGTCTGTAAAAGAAACTAATAAAATGATCATGAAGTTCTGCTTTCACTGTCTCCTGCATTCTGGAAGACCAAAAAAGCTTATGTAGTGATGTCCCACAATGGCATCTCCTTGTGTGACAAGTTGGCTGAAGATTTGATACATATTTATACTAAGAAATGTAAAAAAAAATGCAGTATGGCTTAAAACCCCATATACACAGTGATATGATGTGACCTGCCACAGGAAGCAGTGGCTTCTACAGAAGCATTTTCTGTTCTCAATCAAGGTAGTTCTGACACACTGTACTTGTCACACATCTCTGCAGCTTAATTTAGTGTCACTGGAAAGCCATGGAGCAGGGGATGGGACGAGCTATGCTGCATCAAGTATTTCTTGACATGGAGCCAAATACCAAGAGCAAACATGCCATATTTGGGACCCAAAGGGCTCTTCCTGGAGGACAGAAATTTACTCCTAGCACGAGTCTACCTAAAAAATACCATGTTTCACTTTTGGTATGTGAGAGACTTTGTATGGAGCACAGCATGGATTGATGGAATTTCCTGAGAAAATCTGAGGGGGTTTTGATTTGGCAGAAGGACTGTTCTGGCAATGAATCAAAGCTCTGGAGTGACTGGGAGGGACAGAAGGAGGAAGGGTTACACGCGGATCTCGAGTTTCTTTGTTTCTATTTTCAGGGCAAGTCCAGGGACTAAGCAGCAACTCCTGCAGGCAGAGCAGCAGCCCAGCCCCATTCCCGTTCTCCTGCTCCAACCCAGGGAAGTGTGGGTACAAACCCAGCATGTGGGTACAAACCCTGCCTGTCTCTGGGAACAGACCAGCACAGGACACCAGTGCCAAGGACATCCCAAGCCCGAGTTCAGTGCCCATAACTGAACACAAAACAGATGTTGCTCTGGGAGCCTGAAAAGTAATTTATCCCATGTTCTCTTCCTCTGTTACCAAGTCCTCTTACCTTTTCCTTCTTAATTGGAAGGTCCCTCCTTAAAAAATGTTCCCAACAGCAGCTGAGCAACAAATCCCTGTCTGTCACAGCTCCACTGAGACAGGGCTGGAGCAGGACTGTTGTCATCAGGCTCATCACACACTAAACACACCTCCTGAACAACAACAATTCCTAGGTTGAGAGGATTTACAGTCTTGCACTTGCTATTCCAAAACCCTCCCAGCAGGAACCACACGGGGAACTGGATGGCACTCACATTCAACAGCTGCCATGGTAATTTTGGTACCTCACAGTCAATAATTTCCCTTCCAGCAGGGTAAGTATGGAAAATTCTGCTGCCACCACACAGAAATCTGGATGTAAAGGAATAACTGTTTTCATCCCATCTGTCCAGGGGTTTATTGAAGTTTTTGGGTAAGCCCAGCCTCTTACTGTACGCTAAATCTCCATTAACTTCTGCATGAACTAAATTGACATTGAAGATAATTGCTTCAAATCTGAGGAGACAGAAAAGGAAAATCAAGCTGGCACAGCTCACATTATCAATATCTTACAACGTATGACAATTCAAAACAACTGTTGCAATAATTTATAAAATATAAAGAGGACAAAGACCGAGCAGAGATCACAAACCTTATGAACTTTATGCTTGATGGCAAGTGGGGATTATTACAACTCATTTATTTTCTGTAACACCATTTAATTATAAAAGATCACCACTACTAAATCCAGAGAAGTACCTTGACCTGCCCAATGGCAACTGAACACACTGAAACAGGCTCTCATGGAATCACAGATTGGTTTGGGTTGGGTGATTAATCAGCAGCATTAAATTGCACATATGGATTATTTCCCTAATCAACCTGATTCACAGTTACGTATGATCTGGCAAAGCCAAGGCCTTTATCCAATAACATTATCAATGTTTCATTAGAAACACCACCAAATCCATGTCAAACACATTACTTTATTTGTCTAGGATGATGTGTCCTATAAGGTACAAAAAAGTACTCTTCAGTTTGCCACAATTTGTTAAAAACAGCAATCTATTGCCTACAGGTAGGAAAGGTTTAAATCATGTCAATATGGATTTAGATATGAATAAATAGTACAGAAATGCTGAGAAGTTGGGATGAGATGCAGGGTATGTCCAGTGCTGTTAAAGGTGAGATTTTTCCTTGTCCCATCAAAAACACAATGCTTACAATATGCAGCATTTTTTAAAACGTCAAAGGACAACATAACCTAAATGCAACTACTCTTCTTTGACTTTCAGAAGCATAAATGGATTATTGTTTCCACACTGAACAATTAGTAATTTTCACAGATAGGTTAAATGACAACATTTGTATGTACAAAAACACATGGGTTTTTAGTAGATAAAATCCCCCCAGAAGAACCTGAACACCTGAGCTGGAAGTGTAAGAAAGGGTGGTCAGTAGCAACATCTTTTATAAGAAAAATAACGGAGGAATTTCTTGCATAGCAAGGTGCGAGGTTAAACCCGAAAGGAGCTTATCCATAAATCAGGTAAATACCAGACCACTGTAGAACAGAAGTTGACTGTCAGTTAGTGCAAAAGCTGGTCAGGTGGGTGAGGAGCTGCAGAGAAACCAGGGCTGGGAACTACAGACAGGTACCAGAGCAAGTCAGTCACACACAGCAAAAGAAAAGCCTCCTCATCTGCAATTTGCATCTTCCTGGGCTCCAGTTTATCTCTCAGGGCAGCGCTGCTCCCACAGCAAAGACAGAGGCAGCCCAGGAGCCTCCAGGGACACAATCACAGGCGGTACTGACATTCCCAGAGCACTCAGCAAAGATCCCAGAGCTGCGGTGGGCAGGGACCCCTCCCCAACACCTGCTGCCTGTCCCAGCTGGACAGTCCTTCTGGCAGCACTGTGGGAATGCTCTGTGGGGACACCAGGGCTGGAACCTGGTCGGGTCCACTCCCCAGCCAGTCCCACCTCTGCTCCTTGCAATCCCTGCACTCCTGCACAGATCCCCAAAGGGTCTCACACACGTGGCAGCGCACACTCAAACACACCTACGGCTGTGGGGAGAACAATGATCTCCATTTATTTTGTTTCATATACATCCATATTTTGAATTTTAATACAAAAGAAAAAAAATTAGAATCTGACAAATGTTTACAAACAAGATACCTTCAAATAGATTTTACTCAGTTCAGTCTGGTGTAGAGTAAATGACAAATTGTACTGTTTGTTATATTCAAGGCAACAGAGTCTGTAGTCCATGACCACTCAGCCCAACCTTTATGCAAGCTTGTTCTTATCTACCATGAATGATAAACTCCTTGTTGATTCCCAGTCCTGTGTGTGTGCACATGTGTACATAGCAGCTCCTTTCATAGAAAGAAAAGACATCTAGAGGTCTTCTTGTACTTTTACCTACAGGAATCATGTTAAGATACAGAATGGATTACATGGAACCGGGGCTGGATTTTATAAGAAAAAATAATTAGCTGACAAATGAGGGCAGCAATAAAAAAGCGTCTTTTTTGCAACAATAAATAAATACAGTCAAAGTTTTCTGTGTGGACTTTAAACCAGCTTCTTCACTGAAGAACAGACGTGGCATTTCCATGGAGTTAAACGTGACCCCATTTACTGTATCTTTTTTCTTGCTCTCTTTCTCTCTCTCCTTCAACAAAACAAAGTTTTCCTGCTTCTGCCACAATAGTACAACAATTTGATCTTGACAAGAAAGTGGTGCTGCTGATTTTTATTTCTTTGTCCTTTGGACAAAATAAGCCAAGAATATAATTTGACTGTTGTGACCAATAAAAACGCAGTTTACATCAAGTCTTGTCAGGATAACCTGACTAAAAACATCTGGCTCCTTAATTAAAAATTGTCAGACAACCAGATCCTTGCTCGTGTGTTTGGTTAACACGCTGAACTCTAAGAAGCTGTAGACTGCAGTTTGTTGTTATGGGACCTGCAGAATACAGAAAAAAGTGAAGAATTAAGCACCCTTTAGTTTGGAGAACACAGTTGCTGCAAGGTGTTGCCAAAAATAAATCACATTGAGGGAACTACCAACATTTGCTTTCATTTATTTTTTTTCCCCTTCAGAAAAAAATCATAATTCTTGCTCTGAATTTTAAGCCTATTTTCACCTCCAGAATACAAATATTTCAGTACTTGTAAAACGCAGTGTGTCACTGGAATATTCTAAAATGCCTGAAATCAGTTTTACTCACATATTTACATAATAGTAGTCCATCAAAAGGAAAACAAAAAGATATTTTTAATTGTGAATATTTATAATAAGGTCTACTTTGCTTAAATTTATTCAATAAGTCTTTGGATTAACTTAATAGAAAAAACTGAACAGGCATGTTAAAATCACATTTTTGCTAAGCAGAGTTCAGCAAAACTCATCTGACATTCACAGTTTTATTAGCAACCTAAACTAAAACAATAAAATACAAGGTTTCCATGATGAATTATTCATTTTTCTCAATACAGTATTTGAGGAACAGAACAGTTTTTTTATTAATACAGTTACGTTCACTAGTGTGACTGCTGGCAACAAAAACAACATCTACTTTTTAGACAAATGGTCTGGATTTTTAGGGCAGTTTAATGTCATTGGATTGTACAATAAAAGAAAGTGACCCCAACATCCAGTTCTGATTCCAGTTAAAAAGCTCAGACTAAAGATATCACAATCTGCAAGAAAAGAAAGAAGATGGATGGTATAAATGAAAAACAATAACAAATAAGATGCAGCAATGAAATCAGTGCGCAAGCACAGGGAGTGCTGGGGACCCAGCTAATGGCAGTGACACAAACATAGGCTGAAAACTACCTGACAAAAATCATTATTACAGCATCAAACTGGAAAGAAAAATTAATAATTCTGTTTCAGGGAAACACTACATCAGCCCTTCTTCAGAAAAAGAATAATTAAAAGTGTAACTTTGAAAGGTAAATTTTAAATTATGTTTCATTTTCTGTACCCTACTTTAAATCTCACTCACTCCCCTGCTTCAAAGTCGGTAAATTATAAAAAGATGAGAGAAGGAGTAACACTGAAGTATTTTAATTTCTTTCACTGGATGAAAAGCTTCACATCAGGATTGTCTCTTATTAGCAGGAGAAGTATTTACTGCAGAGAACAACATCAGCATAACTCAGACATAGTATTCGTCCTGATCAGAAATTATTAAGTTTTCTGCAGCAATGAGTTGAAGTATCATTCAAATTTTGCAAATTTATGACACCACTCAAATTTTTAACAACTCCTTTTGAATAAACATTCCAAAGCAACCTTCCCAAAATCATATTGAAGCCTTAATTTTGACAAAATTTTCCAGGAAGGCGCACAGAGCAGCAAATCCCTGTGTGAATGCAAGATCAGCTTAGAAAGGAGATTTCAGGGGCCAAAACAACACCCGTGGTTAGGAACACTCCAGCTTACCTGCTTGCCTTAAATCCTTTTAGTTTCTGTACAAAGAAAGACTCGAGAACTTCTGCACACTGGTAAAAAGGGGAGTCACTGGGATTGTAGTAACGGCAGTTATCAAAAATTTTGGTCATGTCTGCCACAAACTCCGTGACCTTTTTGTAGTAGCGTTTCAAGATTCTTTCTTCCATGGTAGCAAGGTCTTTAAAGAAACCAAAGATTATTTAAATCAGAGACTTTAATCCTAAACAGAAATCTACATTGTCAAGATTGTGGGAAACAAAGCATTATCCAGGTTAGAGGCTTCTCCAGGAATGCTGGGCGTGACTGGTGGCAGCAGCAGGTCTCCCTCAGAAGAGACACTTAGCCATGAATATGTTGTGTGCAGGTAAATTCAATAAAATGCAGGAATCACCGTGACCAGGGGAAACCTTTGCAAGGAGCTCCCTGCTTTTTCTGAAGAAATGAAGGGAAAAGGTCAGACAATAAGGATTCAGGTACCATGTAAATGTAAGAGCCATCACCTCCTGATTATTTTTTGAATTCCTGCCTTGCTTTGACTGAGCTATCAATTCTCATGGGCACGTGCACATTACACATGGCACAGATGAAAGATTGCAAATGAAGGGTCGTGCAAAATGTCAGACCTCTCATCCTTACTGGCCAGACACATTAAAGAGACAGGAGTGGTGATGTGAGTAATAATTGTCCTATTTTAATGCAAATATCAATTAAAACGAGGGAGAGGAACAAAACCTCTCAAATACAAATATAGCTGTGTAAATATCCAGTGGCACTTTTAGCCAGAAAAACAACTCTCTGCCCTTGGAAAATACCTTATTTTGAACTATCAGTGATGCTAGAATATGTGCAAACAATGGGTTGCAGATGGGTCTGGATTACGTGGTGTATTTTACTCAGATTTACTTGTATTACAAATGTCTTCTACTTAAGTAAGAAAAGGCTAAAGGTACTTTTGTTTACTCCATCAATAATACTGTTATTTGGGCTTTTCTTTACAAACTTTAGACCATCCATCATGGGATAGGAGTTTTTCAGCATTGTCATAACAGCACAGCCCAAACCTTTGGAACAGGAAAGGATAGAATTCCTAAGCAAAATATTATTTTCAGTCAATGTACCACAACATTTTGCCAAGATACTAAACTGAACTTCCCTATTTATGGGATGAGTAAGGAGTAGGTGAGAAAGCTCAAAAGACACACTGGCTCTCATTTAGAGATCTGAGAAGGTATTGGTTCAATACTGGAAGGAAAGGAATAACATTCCCAACACCATTTCTGTCAGGAGGCAGATTTTCCCAGGAGGTTTCACGTCCAAGTGCTTATCCAGTTTCATCTGGTGAGCTCTAAGATCAGAGTAAAGCACTGGAAAGCTGCAGTATCTCCCCTTCCACTTTGCCCACATTTACAACATCTGAATGCTTTTAGTTCCTGCAGGTTTAAAGATAAATTACACATAATACAACATTTACTGTACTATCAAGTCAGATGAAGATAATTTTGAACTCCGTCTTCAGGTGCATGTCACACTTCCATAGCATCACCTCCTCCCTCAGCCTCTGGAGTACACATCCCAACCTTTAGAGGAGGAGCTCATTACAAAGACAGAAAAAAAATTGGCCTCTTTATAAGTAAAGACATTTGAAAATGTGAATTCTGTCCTATTGCTGCACAGATCTCCACATTCATCTGTACGACTGGCAGTATTCAGGGTGAAGGAGTCAGCCTAGGAGTAGATAAAACAGCCCTCACGAACTTCTGAATGTATCAGTGAGAAATCACAGCGTTCCACCTGCCTAACCTGTGCATTTTGCAAGAGATGGCTGGAACTGGTCAGCAGGAAATTAACTTGTTATTCCAAATCCCGAACCCACACAGGCTGTTCTCACCAACACTTACCCATCGGTTCTTTGATGACACCATAATAATCCGGTGCATCGTTGGGATCTACTGGTTCTAGGAAAGGCCATGCCATCTTGTGAGCCTGGCAGGGAAACAGGACAGAATCAAAACATAAAATTAAGTGAACTTAGGCACTACTAATAGGTAAATATTTTCATCCTTTTATCTGCTGGGGACTGGAGCTGAATTTCAGGAAGAAGTGCAGCATTAAATGAAAAAGGAACCAGCTCTCATCTGATGACTGTGTGAAGTTTTAAATGTCAGTGACCCAGTAGTTGGGCTTCAAAACAGGAAACTGAAATTCAGACATAACAGGATACTGTGCTGAACAGGCTGCGTGGAAAAGTATGGAATGAATTTACTGAGAGTGCTTTCAAGTACCCTGAAATCAATATGCTTTTATAAATGTATGCAAAATACAGGACAAGGCAAAATATTACTTACAGGATTTCTGTTAACATAATTTAAAGAATTTTACCAGAATTCTTAAAAATTCTTTATAGTTGTAGCAGAAAAAGCCTACTTGGGAGTGACAGACAAACCAGAAATATCAGACAGTGTATGTAATTCTTATTATCAGGATGTCATCATTTACATGCCGATAATGATCCCCTGTGAGCACACTCCTGAAATCTGGTAACACTCAATTAAAGTAAGGAAGTGTGGACCACAACCCACAGAAAATTGATTTGAGAACAGAACACTGCACCTTCCATACCCTGAGCAGTTGGGCTCCCACTCTGCCTTTTGGGATTTTAAATCTGCTTCCTTTAAAAGCCTTTCACTGAAGGCATTGTTTAGTTTCACCCACTCAGGAGCAGTTATTTACTAACTATTGTAAATATTCCTGAGCACAATAATGCCAAGCAACACAGCTGACACAGTGGCATAGCTTTGCTATTCCCTCAAATCTCAGAGCTAATAGGGAGAAATCACCCTTTGCTCCCAGGCCCACTGGATCTGTCCCACTCCCTGGTGCTGCCACCCTTGTCCTCACCTGCAAGGAGCGCAGGACCCTCCTCAACCCTTCATAGTCCTTATCTGTGAGTGGACTGAGCACAGTCATGGCATCCTCTGTGGACTGGCACTGGGGACACACGTACTCATCAATGAGATCTGCCTCGCTCTGCAGGATGCCCACGCAGCGCCCGTGGTACCAGTTCTGACATCGGTCACAGCCAATGTAAAATCTGCAAGAGCCAAACCAAATGTCAGTGCCTTCACCTACTTCAAGCCCAGGTTACATTGAACACATAAACCTGCCATCCCCTGCACACAAGCAGATACTTGGCATGATTCAAGACAACAGGTAACGTCAGATTTCAGAGTGACAAAATCTACTCCGACTGCTTTTGTATTTACAGACCATTTCAGAACACATTCCTAAATTTTATACTTTCAAGCAACCAAGATTCAAAAATAATTCCTCTGCTTTAGAGATGAAAGGAGCAGTGTAAAGCCAGAAGCCTCACCCAGCCAGTATCCAAACCAATTCAAGATGCATTTTGCACAAACTGGACTACAACTAGGGCTTGTTTCACTCCATGCAAGCAGTTTTCATATGGAAGCTTCAGTCTTGTAACTGAATACAGAGGGAGTATTCTATGACACAAAACCTTACAGTAAAAGATGCATATAATTCACATATATATAACCATGTACCAGCCATATACCCCCATACTACAATTATGTTCTCTAGCCAGATCAGATTAAAGCACCAAAAAATCCACTAAACACAGCATTTGTCTTTTAGTCTAACCATCCCCTGTTAAAGAAAAGAAAATTAAAAAAGAAAATAAAATTAAAAAGAAAATAAATCCCAATTTAAAGTACATGGCGTTTTAGTAGTTTGTTGTTAAATAAATAAGTACATTTTGACCGCCCTGAGGGACTTCACTTTTCCTAAACATTTACTGAACAGAAACATTCAGGAGGGGGAGACATTTGCTGGAAAGCAATTTGTATTACGAATGAATACAATATATGCAGAATAACTAGTCTTTTACTCTTGGCAAGGAACAGGAAAGCACAGTCAGAGCAGTTTTGCTACCTAGACATGGAATAAGAGGTTCTTATCCGAACTCACTGCGACTCATCATAAGGTGTTCTGCAGATACAGTACAACTCCTCACTGCTGCCCTCTTGTGCCCGTTTACACTCATTACAGATGTACACATCCATTTTCTTAGCCTCCTTTTCTGTGATTCCAACACATTCTCCATGATACCAGTTAGTACAAAGATCACAGCCAATATAGAACCTAAAAGTGTTCACAATGAAAATGACAATGTAATTGTCATTTCAAATGGCATGGCACTTTTCTCTGCATTTCTCTCTGATGCACTTGATGCTGGGCTACTTTCTGTTTCAGCTTCCCTGCTCCCTACCCTTACAAACTAACATTTCATGCTGCAGCTAGACTGGCAGTAAGGTCACTTGGGTCAATTTTAATTTGACAATTTATCAAAATGTACATGTATTAATAAGTACATATTAATATGTAACCAGACTTTGACAAAGCTAATGGGCTAAAAATCTACTGTCTTCAACGTGTGTCTGAAAAACTATCAAAGGCACAAAAAGACAAGGCCAAAAGGAAAAATTGCAGCTCAAAAGCCACTGAAACATTTCCTTAAGATTTGGAAATGTAGGTCTCAGTTAATTTAAAAAACAAAAGCAAAGCGCAAACACCAACTAGGAGTTACGAGTACACTACAAGAACATGCAACCAGCAGTGTGTAGGTACATCTTGGTGTAAATGATACGAGAGAAAATGGGGTCAGGGCATGGTTGTCAATTTTAAATCTTGTTTTTCTTTGGATTTTTTTTTTTGGGGGGGTGTGCACTGAAAAACTTCTAATAAACTACTTAAAATTGTGAAAAAGTGGAATTTTGAGTGAATAATGTCTCCTCTCAGACACAGCTGTGTGACAGAACCAGGTATGGTATGACACAAAGTGAAGGGAACCAGGGACAGAATCATGGGAATGGGACCTTGCACAGAATGATGTGACAAAAGTGTAAATTATGCCAGAATGTTTGTAACTCGTGTATGGATCTCTCAGAACACACCTATGACCAGTGACAACCAGATGGGCGACGCTCACATCCATTCTCTCTGCCTAAGCAAAAGCAAGCGGACTCAGAACCTCCATCTTCCTGGATTCTGGAGACCTCCACCCCCTGCCAGGTGCTGCTGTAGCAAGTCCTGCCATCCTGTCAGCCTGCACCCTGGGGACACCACAGCACCAACAGGGCAGCAGCTGCCCTGTATTCCACAGGAAGCATCTCTGATTTCCTGGGCCTCTGCACACATCCTGGACAGCCTGCCTTTTCTCTTGTTTTTCATCAGGCAAATCCTAAAATAAGTATCATGCAACCCAATTTCCATAAAGAATGGCTAGACATAGATTCTGACAACTATCAGCAACTCAGCCTGTGCCCCCTTCCCAAGAGGGGCTGTGTTTGCTCCTGGTCATGTGGGAGCACATTTGTGTCCAGGTGTAGATGCTAAACCTTGCCACAGGAATGTGGAGAAGTGCCACATTATGATTTAACAAGTAAGTTGGAATCTAAGCAGGAATCTTAGAAAGATATCCTTACTGACCATCCTTGACAACAGTATCAGCAAATCCCTACAATCCTGGAGTATCACAAATGAGAACTAAACATAAGAGATTTGCAATAAAATGTCTTTTACACAGCACAAAACAACTTACAAGGTTTTACTAAGTTAAAAAAAAAATACACTAGTATTTATAAAATACCACAACTTGGCTTTTCAAGTAGCACACCTCTCTTTTCTGAAGTAGAAAAGAGACACCAGCACAAAGAGGATGATCCAATGCCTACGTGTATATGAAAAAAAATCTCAGAAAGCTGTTTTAAAACTTGACTAATTTCTTTCCAAACAGCGAAAGAATTATGTACTTCAACAGTACAGACATCATTTGTAGGAACACCGAATTTAAAATTCACAAAAAGCAAAGCAGCAGAGCTCAATCATATTGCTAAAGATACTATTGAGTTATTAACATTTCATTTTCTTGAAGTTTTATTCAGTGCACTGAAGCCCAGTTCTCAATTCAAGCTACCAAAATTCTCACTATGCCCACTGGAGTCAACACAAAATCTGACAAACAAATCCCTTTGCTCATTCACTAAGTCCAGATGCAGTAACACACAGACCCTGTGGTATCATAGCCAGAGAACAGGGTCCCTCCCGAGCACACTGGGTGACAGAAAACCTGACACAAACACAAAGTTAAGTGAGGCTGAGGACACCCCTCAGAGGTGACAGTGACATAAGAGCCAGAGCATCATTCTGCTTTTCCTGCAGCACTGGCAGCCCAGGGAGCAGCCTCATTTCCACTGAAGTCTTAGTACAATGGTCAGAGCTACTCAAAACCAAGGTGGAAAAAACCTCAAATATCTCAACTTTGTTAAAAGACATTATTAGAACACAAAAAAGGCTAGAAGGAAACTCAAGAGGTCCCTTAGTCCTGGCCCTAAACTTGGAATAAGGAACCATGAGTGCATGCATTCATGGAGTGAATGCACCACTCCAGATCTATGGTTTCCCTGTTATCAGCCCTTAAAATATCATCAGACAGTACCAGTTCATACTTTTGGGTATTTCACTTACTTGGAATTGATCTGAAGTCAAATTTATGGTACACACATCTCTACACAGCTCTCAGATGCTAACCATTACTACCTACTGCTGTTAGTCACCTCTAGCTTAAGCAGCAACATGTAGCTCTATCCCCTGGAATCCACTGGATTCTCCACCCCAGCACTTACATCATTTCTTCACAAGTGCTGGATGTAGCATAAATGCTTTTTCTCATTCACAGTCAGAATCAAACTACAAAGAACTGCACTTTTCACTTTGTCAAATGCTTAAATGTTCATTTTTATCAACCCTGGCATGCAAATAATAACGCATGGAAATCATTTCTCCCTGAAACATTGTCCAAAGTGAACTGCAGTCCAGTGGCTCAGAGCTTCCTTTACTGGGTACTGTCTTACAAGAAAGAGTCATTTACTGAAAGACGGTACCAAAGCTATTTCTGAAGAACATCAGCTACTTCTTCAGAAGAAATTGCTCAAACCAAACTGTCACTTGCTTCTGAGGCAGAGGCAAAACAGCGAAAGAAAGAGTAACAGAGCGGAGAGAAAAAAAGAAAAGAGTATGTGCATGTGAGACAGGAAGGTCACACAATGGAGACATGCAAACAAGTAAAATACAAACCATGCACAGTAACAGTATCAACCGAGGATGTTAATATTTGTAACTGCTAGTGGAAAATAAAGGCTATTCTCCATACTTCAGTGATCCCTGCAATAACCTGCCACTAGCTCCACTTCTAGCACTACCTGGCACTAAGAGCTGGCACTAAACCTAAAGGTAAGGACATGCAGGAGGGGCTGTGGCAGCGCTACTCACTTGGACTCGTCGTAAGGCGTTTTACAGATGCAGTAAAGCTTTGTGTCCTTCTTCGTTTCCTTTGAGGTAGTAGAAATCATTTTCTTTTTCTTGGACTTGGAAGCTGAGGAATCTTTCTCCTCCTCTCGTTTCCTCTTCTGGGAGGAGACTGGCACAGGGACAGTGGTGGAGGAGGAGGAGGTGATGCTAGCTGCTGGCAGCTGTGGCGGTGCTGGTGGCACTGGTGGCGGTGGTGGTGGGGCAGCGGTGGTGGCCGCGGCAGCTGCGGCTGCTGCTGCAGCAGCTGCTGCCTGAGCTCTTTCTTTTTCTTTCTTAATTTTAGTCAAGTCTTTCCTTAGCTCCTCCTGAAGTGTATTAAATGAATAAATAGAGGGAGGCACTTCATATGATTATTGTAAGACAGGGTTAAAAATCTGGGCAAAAAATCCCAAGCTTAACCAAAAGAAAACAATTAAATCCATTTAAATACGCTTTTTTTTTTTCATGTTCCAAAGCTACAATTCACGTAATATTAAGGGATGACACTCTTGGGCTACAATGGCCCACTGGCCATAACTTATCAGAAGCTGTTTCATGGAAGAAGGTAATTTCAGTCCAGAAGAAAACCAAGAGGCCCTCAAAGGACATATGAGCAGCTTCGCAGAGCTCCACAACCAGAGCTTCTTCCTGTAAATTTCCTTAAAATCTCACTGAGACAACAAAGATTAACACAGAAATGTTCTCCCCAGCTCAACATCAAATTAGCCTTTGAGACTCTGTCCTTACCTGCACTTCAATCTGTAGATCTTTGTCCAGAAGTGCTCTTTTTTTCAGTATTTCAGCTTTCAGCTGCTCTTTATGCTTGAAAAGCAGAGCAGAGAGCTTGGTCGCATTCTGTTTGCTCCGCTTCTGCTCCACGCTCTCTTCTCGCTTCCGTTTCTTAGCTGCCTGTTTTTCTTCTTTGTCTATCTTATCCAGAATATATTTCATCACTTGGTTGCACACAATCATTCTGGGGAAGAAATAAAGGAAAAGGACATTGTGCTGAGTTGCCTGTTTATTCCCAGTTGAGAATATAGAATCAATTCTGCAGTCACTGCAAGCTCATTATTGTATTTCCTAAGATGTACAAGGTAAATTTAGCAACATCCAGTGCTTCCACTCCTGCTTATTTACTGGAGCACTGCTGGGAGAGATCAAGTCCATCGTTAGGTTCAAGAGGGCCAGTCCCAACTTCACTTAAATGATTTGAGTACTAATTATTCCTCCCCTCCCCCATTCGACTCCCAACAAAGCTTTGGCTTTAGTAGGATGAGAAAGATTTTCACTCAATTCCATTTCCACAATTTGTTTGAAAGAGCTGGATTTTTATTCTGATGATGAAAGTGAGTTGGAAGCCTGTAACTTCTACAAAACCAGACATTTCTATGTTCCAGTGACCACAAAATACTACCACAATTTTGTGTTTTGGCATAAGGACTGACAAACACTTTTCACTGTATAGAATTCACTATAAACAGTTTCTAATTTCTCCACTAATGACAGCTCAAGGTTAGTTTTTCATCTGCTTGTTGTACCTTTAACTATAAATCTATTTTCCTGCTCACTTGCTTTGCATTTCTCACTTATTTTGCTTTATATTTCAATTAGAAAACAAATGTGTTTGGTTCTTCTGAATTTACTTTTTCCTTCCCCATTCTTTTCCAAAACCATTATAAAACCAAATGCTTCCTGTTGCCAGAGTGACCATGAAAAACAACTTCCATTGAGCTGAGAGGAAACAGCAGAATAGCAATGGCCAACACAAGCAGCTGCTGGCAACTCTGTGGTCTCAGACACTTTGTCCTTTGATAGACAGCTGGATTTTGATGAGAAACGGAATATGTAAACAAATATTTGCAGGGCCATACAACTTTGTTTAGTTTGCTCTTTAAACCTGCATTGTATCTACTTGGTTTAGTCTGTTTTTTCCACAGACTAAAGGTGCCCACATTGCACTTTTGACGAAGAATACATCAGTAAGATGGAAAAGCAGCTGCACCACAAACCAAACTAGTTAGAACTATTTTTTTCATCTTTCAAATTAGACTTTTGTCAGTCAAACACCTATTTTGGCTGTCTGACACCATGAAATGAAGAGCATATTCAATATATCTTTTTCTTTATGCAACTGTGAACAGTAAAGGAGTGGCACCCAGGGATAGTGTTGTCATCAACTGAGCTTGTGCTTTGATGATCAGAATTTTATAGAACATACTCTTCTTTTTCTTAGTATCTGACACACCCTTGTGACCATCTAATTGGAGCAACTGCATGTGTGAAAAGGAGTCAAAATAATCCCAAGACAAATGACAATTTCTCTTTAACAGCTTCAAGCATAAAATCTCTCAGTTTGTCAATCTCTCTTCCAACTCTCCAGCTCCTTCTGTAGCGTGGGATGTGCAGGGCCAGGAATGGAAACACATGGCCATGATAAAGGACAAACAAAACCAAGGCTTTTTTTTTTTTTTTTTTTTTTAGCAGAAGCATTAATTCTCCATTCTGTGCTCCTTTGCTTGAGTTTAAAAACTGTGGCCAGCTTCAAACATAACATGTAATATTACTTAAAAAAAGTATTATCAAAATAAAATTGAGATTATACAAAATGAAATTAAGATCATTATGAGAGTTACTTTTAAGTGTTACTCTAAACCGTTTTAAATAGCAACACTTCTTTAAGCAGGTTTTTACAAACCAGCATTTCACTACAATACCATTAAAGGATGCAATAAATGAAAAATTTTACATCTATGGATGCACTGTGATGGACATTCACCTCTGATTTTCTTCCCTCTCAGCTGGAGTCAGTGTCTTCTTCTGTTTCAAATGTTCTATGACAGCATTCTGCTTCATAACCACCTGTAGGATGATACAGAATCCAAAATAAAATATGAAAACTTATAAGGATTCCACAGTATTATGGGGAGAACCAGGACATTTCCTAAGTTAAAGTGTCATTTGTCACTGAGTGACAAAATAAAGCTGATTTTATCAAGGGAGCAGTGCTTGTTTAAAACAATTATTTGAAAATTGAAAAAGAAATTGAAAAAAAAACACCACCACCACCAGAGCAGGATATTTTACTTATGTCAAGTTTGAACCCAGGAACTAAGAGTAAATTGACTATTTCCTCAGTGACTGGTTGTTTTATTTTAAAAGTGGTAGGAGTCCATTATATATTTTTTAAGCCCCACAGCCATCCAACAGCATCACATTTCAGATACCTCTTTGGAACCTCCGTTTTCAGGTAATGAAAGTACTGCATGTGTGTTCTGTCCATCAGCTCTCCTAGCTCTGACCTATCTTTCCTGAATTGAGAATAGAGATGGATTTGTCCCAGCAGCTAATAGTAAACTGAATCAAGGTGATAGAAGAATGCAAACATGATACAAGCGACTTGATGCGCTGAATTAATTTGGAACATGTCATTAAGTTAGCAATAGCAATCCTGCACTATCTTTGAAGGAATCAAATTAACTGCCTATCAAATATATTAACATTGTTAACAAGAACAGGCATTTGAAATTAGATTTCTTTCATTCATAACGTGTTAATTTCCTTCCCTTAACTTAACCTGTTTCTGGATAATGTCACTGTGATTAGAAGCCTGAAGGGTGTGCTCACGTCTAATTTCTATCTGTTGCTGCTTTTTCTTCTGCTGCTGCTCCCTGAGCTGCTGAACTCGGTGTAGTTGCTCCTGCACACTAGCTGCTTGCACTGTCACCACACTGGCAATCTGCTGAGCCTGCACTGGGCTACTGTGCTGGACCTCAAGAGGCAGCTGAAGCTTGAACTGGGGCACGCTGCCCTGCTGGGCTCGTATCTGAGCCACAACACCGGGCCGCAGCTGAGAGAGGACTTCAACTTGCTGCTGGAGCTGAGGCACTGCAGTAACACTTGTTGGAGGCTGCTGAAGTTGCAGCTGAGGATAAACCGGGCACTGCACAGGAACCTGATTTAAACTTCGAGTACTTGCAAGGGCTGTGCCCGAGGTCTGAACCTGAGGCTGGGATTGCTGCAGCCGAGATGGAATTTGTATGAGAGCGTGGGGCCCACATCGGGCTGGGTTGTGGGGTTGGAGTTTGCACCTGAGCTGAATGCTGAGCCTGGGCCTGGCCTGGGGGCAGGCCCACGGGAGGCGGCTGCATCGGGCCTGGCGCTGTCGAGAGCCCCGGAGCCTGGGCTGGAGACCGAGCCGGAGATTTGGAGGGCTGAGCGTCACCGGGGGCCGCGGAGTCACCGGGAGCCTCGGGCTGGCTCGGGGCCTCGGGCTGAGCGCCCTGGGGCTGAGCCCCCGTGGGCTGGGCCGTGCCTGAGCCAGGCTGCCCCTGGCCCGTGGGCACGGCCGGGGCCGGCGGCGCCTGCAGAGCCGGCTTCGCTTCCCCCACAGCTGTGGACACACAAACGAGCAGCCCATTAATTGCAAATGGCACAGCTATGAGCCTTGATAATCCAAACCCTCTGCAAGTACTGCAAAGCTCTATGCAGGAACTCAACAGACTGCAATATACTTCCAACAAATTTACTGCAATAACAGACAACCTCCAGCTGCATAAATACTCCCATACAATTGAAATTGAAGCTTTTTTTCTGCTGAACAGAACAATGCTTACCCGAGGTCGAAGTAGAAACGGTAGTTGTAGTTGTGCTAGCTGTAGTAGCAGCTGCTGGTAGTGGGGTGAACAGAAATCTCTGAATTGTACCATTTGGCATAGCTGCTTGCATAAGCTGCTGTCCTGGACCAGGTATTACAGTCACACCCTGAGGGATTAATTGTAACTGACCAGTAGTTTGACCTTGTCCCTGAATTACCACAGTTAAGCCTTGACTGCCACCCTAAAAAAAAGTTAATATTGATGTATTAGTGACATAATTCTTAGACAGATTTTGCTGAAAATCAGGACAATTAAGGGTTTGGATTTCAGAATTCAGTATTTTTATCACATACCATACTCCTAAAATCCAAAACCAGCATCTGAGACCACAAAATAGTTAAGGACTCTTACAACAATTCTATTGCCAAGAGATGACTGGGTTGGAGTTACACATTTTGTGAACCCACAGAACACAACAACTCTCAGTCTTTGGTGTAGAAACTCATAGAATCACAGAATGGTTTAGGTGGGAGAGACCTTAAAGCTTGCCCAGTTCCACCCACACCTTCCACTACCCCAGGTTGCTTCAAGCTCTGTCCAACCTGGCCTTGGACACTTCCAGGGATTGGGCAGCCACATCTGCTCTGGGCAAACTGTGCCAGGGCCTCTCCACCCTCATACAGAAGAATTTCCTCCCCATATCTATTCTAAATCTACCTTCCCCTTCAGCTTAAGCTTCAAGTCTTGTTCCACCAACAAAAAAACCTTATGTGGAAATGAGCAGTCTGTACATTGCAATCATTTATATGTATTACTTACAGTTTGAAGAACAGATACTGTGGTAAATCAGAATTATTTTTTTTTTACCCAAAAACTGACTCTAAACTTATTTTTTGCCAACAGACCTTCATGATCTGAGCAGAAGTTGTAAAAACATTTTCCTTCTCTGCTCACAGCTACTGCAACTTTTCCTCTGAGATTCTGGACAGCATGAATGAAAACTAATCAAAATTATGATCTGAATGTCTACAAAACAGGCCATACAGAATAATTATGCCCCTTATTGCTATTAAAGATTTTTTTTCCATGCTGCTATTAAAGATTTTTTTCCACGCTGAACACTCCTGACGCCAGTTACCTTACTGGGAAATACAACAGGAAGTAAGAGTTAAAACTTTACTAATAAAACTTTTTACTTTGTATTTACTATTTATTGCATTTATTTACTATTTAAGCTACTTTAAGTCCGTAATTATGCCAATGCACATCCTAAATGAAGCCAGACACATAAATTTAAGGGCACAGGCACTACAATGCCGAAATGCAAAGGCTGGATGGATGCTAGCACCACACCCAGGGCTGTTCAATGCTTTACCTGTCCTTGTGTGAGCTGGGTGAGCTGGGCCATTGTCAGCTTCACCTGGCCCTGCTGAGGGCGAGGGGGCGGTGCTGGGGTCTGTGGCTGAACTTGTTGTGGGACTGTTCCAGAACTTGTGATGGTTTTCTGCCCAGTGCTGGAAGAAGCTGTGCTGGTACTAGAAACTGCTGTTGAGACAGGCTGACCCCTGATTATCTGAGTCACCACTTGCTGTGTCTGACCTGTAAGAGAAGAATTTGAGCTAAGAAACACATTTTTAACTTTCTAACAGCAAGCACAGCAAACCTCCAAGCCACAAATTGCAATGAGGTGATGGTGATTAGACAGATGAAGCAAACACTGCAGTCTGCACACAAATTTTCTTTACAAACCATTTGTGTGGTTGAAAAACGTCTGCAAAATGTTTCCTATTTTAACTAGGGTTGCATGCATATGGAGCACTTCAAACACCGATCTCTTTAAGAAAAAACATACAAAAAAAAAAAGGCTTTCTCAATGCCCAATTGCTCTGTATTTTTTTAGGGTTTTTCAAATTAATTTTTTTTCCCACATGAACGGACTTAAAATTAAGTACTACATTTCCCAGTGTCATTGATGCATATCATTGACAAAGCCTCCAACAAGCACATCCAAAAGCTGGAAAAGACATTAGTCAAGCATAAAAACGAGGGATTTTTACATTGGGACAGGATGACACACAAGGAATTTGTGAAGAAACAAACCATGGATTTCACACTGGGAATTTAAATATGAAAGTGAACCTACTGGCTGGCAGAATACCTTGTTGCACCACTACAGGTGTTCGAATGATGGTCTTGCCCAGGGGGGACTGCTGCAGTGGTGTCCGGATCACCGTCATCCCGGGGCGCAGCGGTGTCCCCTGCACTACCTGTGCACACCAAAGAGGAGAGCACCTGTAAACTTGAGGAAAAAGCCCCTGGAATATGCCCTGAATGTTTTTCTCTGTGTGTTTCAATTTTCCCAACTGAAGGGAAATGTTATACCTCTTTGGAATAAATGATCCATACACACCATTGCTGAGATGAGCCAAAAACATTGAAAAGTGATTAGCCAGAACTTTTAATATCTGCCAATAACTTAAAGTCTATGCATCCTTTTTTCTTTTTTTTTTTAGTTAAATAACCAGAAAAACATCTTACTTGTGAAGTGCTTGTTGTTCCTAATGTCCCTGTGGTGTTTGGCCTAATGGTTACAGTTGCTGTCCTTGGCTGGAATGAAGTAAAGGTTTGACTTGCACCTGTAGTTGATGGAATGATACCCAATACCTTTTGCTGAACTTGAACCACACCTAATTAAAGAAAATTTGAGAATTCATTAATGACATAATGGCCAGCAGAAGAAGTAAATGCAACTCCAGCGTGGCATTTAGAACTCAAGTCTCCAGGTTTCTAGAACGCTTTTGAGCCTTTCAACATTTCTTGGGAAAGCCTTTGTCATATTGTGAAAAGAAGCAGCATTATCCTTGGTCAGTAGTCCAACTACATTTTAAAGTTAAGAAAGAGATATTTTAGAAAAGATTAAGGAAAGTGTGAATCTTCACAAAGATCAGTTTGATGGTAACTGCAAAGAAGTCCTTGCATTAACAGGGTGCCACAAAATAGTGTTATGCAACCATTAAAAGCTATAATCTGATTAATTTCAAATGTAGGAGAGCAGTTTAAACACCTTTCACCTACAGCATTGTGATGCTGAAGAAAATGGGCAATGCTTCTCCCGTCCCCTAAGAAATCTCAATACAAAATATGCAGCCTTCATGATTTGCTCAGATGCTAAATACAATGGAGACACAGAATTGAGCTCTTCTGTTCAATATACATCCACAAATCTCAAAATATGAAGTCCTCTTCTTGAGGCAAGAATCAAAAATGTTAATCTTAGTTTGGAGCCAAACTCCTGCTCATCAGTGAAGAGCAGCGGGAGGCATTAATATTTTTGTGAAGAAAGTTGCTTTGTTGATTTAGATAACAAAAAAACCCACAAACATGCTTCATTCCACATTGTTCAAAATAAAGCTCCTAATTTTGTGCTAGGAAATGCAGAATAATTTATAGGCAGAAAAACTTGCATTTTTCCCCCTTACAAACACAACTACGCAACACAGGGGGAACAAGCTGTAGAAATTTGTATTTATATTTATATATATATACATGAAATATTTTCCCGCTTCGCGTCACAGCTTATTTCACTGGGAAAATTGTGTCAAAGGAGAATTAAGAAGCAAGCTGGATTACAGTTTTTATGCAGTTCCCTTTGCCCTACCTCCTTGAGTTGATGGCACATTGACGGCAACAATCTTGCTGTTTGCAGGGAGTGGCAGCTTAGTTATCACTTTCCCTGCCATCGTTACTGGGCTGCCTGAGAGCTGGAAGGTCTGCCCTGTGCTGGCAATGGTTGTGGCTGAGGTGGCAGCTGTGCTAGTGGCTATTAAGGCACACAGAACAGGCAGGTTTAGAGCAGAATAATTAGTCAATGAAATGACTGTTTTTCAAGTATGAAACAGTAAACTACAGGATTACTTTAACAGGTTTTGTTTTTTTTTTTAATGTGTCATGCTTTCTTTGGTAAAAGTTGTTTTCGAAACAGTATGTTACACCAAAGAATGCTTTCATGAATGATTACTAGTACAAAAACTGTCAGTAATTAATGAGACAGGTCAGAAACAAGACTTCCTAGCAAGTTAGAACAAGGAAAAACTAGACAGTATAATCTCAGAAATGTCCTGGCATAGCAAGAGTTAAGAGCAAAGCTAACCAGAAGTGTAATAATGCTGCAAATCTGGAGAAGATGTGATGTGTATATAGGATGTGATGCATACACAGGATGAACTCCACCACTGTTCCTTCCATGACAAATGATTCCTTACCTGTTGAAGACTGGCCTTGTTTAACCCAAGTAGCAAAAGTTTGATGGAAATTCTTGTTCTGTTGGAATGTTACTGTAGCTGGCGACCCCACTTTAGTGGTGAGCACTACTTTGGTTCCTGTGGGGACAGGGCCTGTCAGAGGGCCCACCACGACTTTCTGTGGTGTGGAGACTGTAGTTGCAGTGCTGCTGGCTGTGGTGGCTGCAGGGACCACACCTCCTGCAGGGATCTGCTTCTGCTGTTCCAGCCGTTTCTATTTAGGAAAAAAAATGGAATAAAGAGATAATCAGTATTTTCAGATTTTACAACATAAACATTGTCTCTACTCTATTGAGAGATAAAGGCCTCTGGTAGGATTTTAGTTCAAATTGTAGAGGATTGAAGAATAGGCTCCTTGACCTCCAGAACTACAAATCTGCTTAGAATACACACCCAGAAATTTTCATTTATAGCAACTTTAAAATCCTTGGCTTATGTTAAATTCACTGCACATTTTACTTTAAAAAAACCCGCCCGCCCAACATATTATTTTGTCTCAGATTAATCAGAAAGATAAAAAAACCTTCAAATATACATCTATATTTGGCTTTGACCACGTGCATGCATGCCTATGTCAGTAATTGGTACATCATCATCAACAGAGTTTACTATTAGCATTCCTAAATATAGAGCTTCCTGCACTGAGATCCTGCCAGCTACAGAAAAAACCAGACTGTATCATTCTGCTTCACCATTAAAAATGCAATTTTTAAAAATATTCTTTTAAATGTAAATCCAGTTTGCAGCCTGCTTTAAAAAATTAGGTTCAAAATCCCTTACCTTACCCAGTGACCTTCTGTGCTGTAACTGCTGAAAAAGCATATTTCATCTAGGGAGCCGCTTAGCGGAGGGATGTATCAGCAGGCTCTTCTAAAATGTCAACTAATCTAACATTTTTTCCCATGTTACTGGAATTATCTCTGTATTTATCTAATTTAAATTCCAGCACTATATTGCAGTAATGCCCCCAAATCAGAAGCACTTGTTCACTACTATTGGGTTTTTGTCAGGGAAGATGAAGTGAAAAAGGAATAAGTTGAGAATAAGTTGAGAAGAAGCACAGTTCTTAATAATGTATGTGAAATATCAACATGTCATCGGGTTTCCTAATTTTAATTTCATACATTTAAATATAAATACACATACATATCTACATATATTTAAATAAAATTATCAATGGGCTTAACTCGGATAACTTATGATACAATAAAATCAAAAGATTCCATCTGAGTGAAGCATGAAATGCAGTTGTATTTCCAAGCCAGCTGTATTCCTAGGCAGCTTTCCACCACACACAGAACACTGAGAACCTTACCTGGAGATGTGTGCTTCCCAGCCTTCTTTAAAACAGAAACAAACTAAACCTTTCTAAATTGCAATAAATGAAAAACAGGGGGAAAAACAGGCAATCCAGAACAAATCTTTGCTTTAACCCTGTTTCAAAATAATAAATGTATAGAGTGGCAGCAGCATTGTTTGATGGCTTAATCTGCAGTTGGAACTATTTAAGAAATGGTGAAAGCAAGGGATAACTTCATTTCCCAGGCTGTGATGCATGTGGTGAGCAGTGCAGTTGCTGACTGCTGGGATGACCAACAGCTCCCCACCTGCTGGGCAGCCAAACGTTGGTGTTTTAGCTGAGCCTCCAATTGGGCCTTGAACTCCTCTGCCTTCTTCTGTTCACTAACCTTAGCCTGTTGTTCAACTGCCTGTGCCTTTTCCTTCTCCACCCTGCCAAAGACACAACCAAAAGTAAGTTATACCACCACATAAAATCGATCCACCAAACTGCATTTTGTTTTATCCAGTTTAACTGCTCTCGTAAGAGCAACCGTCAAGACAGAAGACCACCGAAAATCTGGTCATTGCTTCAAAAATATTTCAAGATAAACTACTGAAGTTGCATGCAATATCCCTGAAATATCCTGATGCTAAACTACTGCAACATCTTACAGGATACTATTAATCAAAACTGCAATTTACAATTACATCTGAGACTGCAAGGAATCCATGTAATAACATACATTTAAAATGATTCTTTCCATGAGATTCAAAAATGTTCTTCCAACTATAAGCACATGATACTGAAAATATGCACCTTATGACTTGAGTATTCTCGGGCTCGATTTACTTGTACACAGTCATTTTTTTTGGATTATGGAAGTATTTAACAATTACTGTACGAAGTCTTGCCAAAAGCAGTCTACAGCCTTTCCATGCATTACAGTAGTAACCTTTTAGCATTTAGCAGTTGTTAGTTCATAAGTATGGAAAACTAATATAATATTAGTTCTAACAAATCTGAAATATCTGCATACCTTAGCTTTGGTACCAGCAAATAGTTTAGCTTTGTAACTTTAAGCTTGACTATCAGTATCAAAAGGCCCAGTAAAAATACAACACAGATGTGTTTCTAGTGATCATAGTGACCATGTTTGTGCTCCCTAGGGGAACTTTTATCACACAAATGAAGACTACTTTCTATAAAAGCTCACTTTACCTTTCAGCAAATGCCCTGATCTCCCACAGTTCCAACTCCTCCTCTGCTACCCAAGTTTCCATTATAACAGGGCCTGTTTGCTTGGGTGTTTCCGGCCTTTTTGGCCTGAGGGCACTTGATCGCAGTCCCTTCCTCTGGGGCGTTGGAGTTTCTTTAGAGAATAGTCAAAACACACACATTAAGCTATAACTGCAAAAGGAAACTGAAGTGTAAACCAAGATTTAGTGATGATTTCAGTCCCATTTTATAAACAGGGAGACCTTTCAGCTTCAGATTAATCATGTCCATTTGTTTAATGCAGCATTTGTTTCTTGTAGGTAAATTAACACTTCATGGCAAGCTGCATTTGCTCCTTTGATGGGCTGAATTAGCATAAAGATCCAGTTACCCTAATTTCCCTACATTACAGGGTGGAGAGGAATGTCTAAACAAGCAAACAAACAAACCTTTGGGAGCCTCTGGTACACCAATGGGACAAATGATTTTTCTTATACAGTACTCTGACCGGATCCCATATGGACCAACATCTCTCCGCTTGATTATTTCTGTTGTTGTAATTTCAGTTTCAGTTGTTTCTGCAACAAATTAGTCCCAGTACATTAATAACAGAAACAAATAAAGCTACATCTCCAATCAACCCAATGTACTCAAGGCAAAGAAACAGCAAACAAAATTCAAATGCCACAGCTGACAGCAAGCCTTTATAGAAATGTTTTGAGGGAGTGTAGTACTCAGAATTTACAGCAAAAGCTTTTGCAAAGAAAACCAGAAATTTAAAATAATAATACCAGTCCTTGTGGTTCCTCCCCCAGGTGGAGCTTTTGCTGCCATATCATCCCACTTGAGACATGCCCACAATAACCTCAACATCAGGCTCACTCCAGCCAATGATTTGACTGTTTGGAGTCGGTACCTAATGACAGAATACAAATTATATTTTAAAATAAATTCAAAATACCCAACCAAACCAACAGAACAAAGGTTTGCATTCTACTTTTACCGAACGATACAGAAAACTGAACAATAAATAGCAAAACTTGCATATTTAGGAATAAACATGTATCACCTGTATTTTAAAAATCAGTTACTTTCATCACATCCTAGACTTTTTCTCAAAAATGTAAGGTATGTACCTCCAAGTGATCCCAAAAGTTGGTCTTGGGGATGGATATGGCCAGATATCCAAGGCAGGCTTGGCATTGTAATTGAAATAAGGAACCTCTCTGATCCCTCCTCTCCTGGCCAGCTTTTTTAAGTCATCATTGGGTAAAACAAATATGCTTTTTTTACTGCTTTTGGTAACAAATTTCCTGTAAGATGGCAAGGCAGTTCCAGAACGAGTTTTTTTGGGTCTTGTAAATTTCATTAACTTCACTTTGTCTTTTGTAGAATATTCTTTGCTGACAGTCATGGAAGTCACCAATGTGCCTTCTGGGGTGGTCAGTGAATCGGTGACTGTTGTTGTAACCACTGTTTTACTGTGTTCCTGGACAGAGATGACATCAGAGTTACTCTCTGTGGCTGGAGTGGTCAGCTTAGTCACAGTGGTGGTGGTGGTGACAGTGGAGATGGCACAGTTTTCAGTAGAGGAAACAACTGTGGTTGTCTCATCGCTGGCAGCTCCAGTCTCAGCGACCGTAAACACCGTTTTGGACTCCGTGGACACAGTTGAGGTTGTGGTAGTCACTTCAGTAATAACAGTTTTTATTTTACTTTCTCCATTAATATTTTCCATTTTATATGTCTGTACCCCATTCTGGTCAGCAAAATGACTGCTCAAGCTGGATTCCTCACACGAGGTTACAGCAACCTTCTTCTCCTCAACTGCTTCGGTTTCCATAGATTCTGTTTCACTGCTCAGATTATTTTCTTTACAGACAGGCTGTGTTGGCAGGGAAGCAGAGCCAATACTGGCAAATCTCTCAGGAGAAAGCTGGTTTTCTTCAGTTTTCTGCACATACTTGGGAACTTCATCTGGTGGCTGAAGACTCTCTCCAGACTCAGGTGTACTCTGCAGATGTGACTTTGAGTCCACATTATTTTTATCCTTTGCGTCCTCTCCCATGATGTCACCATTCATGAATGGTTTTACTGAAGATTCCTTAAAAGGCAATGGTTTTATTTCATGTTCTGGAATGGATTTATTAATATTATTAACTTTTGGTTCGGTATCACCCCCTGACTTAGCTTCACAGGTATTTTTCACTAAGCAGTCATCATTTGATAATGCTTTAATGTCACTGTCTTTTCCATTCATTTGAAATGATGATTTTTCTTTTTCTGTCTCAGTTTCTTCATCTTTATTATTCTTTTTGTCAGTAACAGTATTTACATTTGTCTGACCAAGATATTTGTTCATGGTACCTGTCTCCACTTTCAGTTCCTGACCTTTCTTTTGACCATTAGCCTCTGTTAGTTTAGAGCTCAGTAAATCCTCACTATCATCTTCCCCATCCATGTGTTCCAGAGTTTGACTTTCAAGGTTTCTTTCAGATATCAGCTCTGTTTTAAATGATTCTAGATCTTTATTAGCTGATTTTTGGTGAAATGTCATCTTTTCAGATTTACTTTCAGTCTTTACAGGAGCAATTTCTTCCTCCATTTCACTTTCTTGAGAGGACATGGTTTCCATATGGCTTTTTATCGTACAATTGTTTTCTGGATCTTTGCTTTGCTGTTCAGAATTCCCTTCTGAGTCAGCATCTCTTCTACAGCTGCTTTCAGGTACCACTGGCCCTAAGTTTTCAAGTTCTCGCTGAGACACTCTGGTAATAGGTAGCTTTTGTTTCAAGGGTTTTTCATTTGTTTCTGAAACATCCCATTTGAGTCTGCCTTCTGCACTGATTTGTTTCAAGCCATCCACTAAAGAGCTCTCAGACTCTCCAAGAGCCTCTTGTCCTTGACACTTATCAGCAGTTGAAGGTTCAGGGTTGTTTGCTCTGCCATCATTCTGAATGGAGCTGTCTCCTCCAGAGGATTGAGGGGAGTCTTCATCTAGCAGCTGCCCCTCTTTTGAGAGCCTGCTTGACAAAGGCAAAGAAGGTTCGTCTTCATCCCCAGTTTTGGTACAGGAGATGCTGCTGATGGGCAAACAGTCCTGTTCCACATCTTCAGCTTGGGTCTTGTCTGAAATGTAGCTTTGATCTTGGGAAGAAGAGTCAAACTGGCTTCCTTCTTTTCCTTTCCTCCTTTGTAGCTCGTCTGTGTTTTTCTGGGGGCTCACAGATCGAATGCCTCCAGTTTTGGCACCAGCCTCCAGCTTAATCTTTTCTAGACGTTGTTTTTCTTCCAGCGTAAACTGTTTTATTCGCCGCTCCAGGAGTCCATCTAATTTTGATGATTTTACTTTCCTTTTGTAGCATGTCCTTAAATGAAATCCCTCACTGACATTGATTATATCCCGCTTACAATGACTTTCCTCATCTTTTATGGAGGATTCAATTTTCACATCATCCACATCCATAGGTTCTTCTTTGATGACTTTATCACCTTCACCATCAATGTCTTTTTCCACTGTGAAAAAGAAGTAACTCTGAGTCAGTGATCTCCCCAACAATGAATACAAATTATATTTTTACATTAAGTACTAAGAAATAAATGGACCTTTTAGCATATTAAAAGATTTCAATTAAAAAAGGAACAAAAGCTTCAGACACTACTACAATGGATAACAGGCAATCACTTAACTGAGACATTTTAGATGTCTTGACAAAAATCTGCTACACAGTTTTTCACTAGTTATTTCTGAGGTTCTATGCTTTTACTCATGCAATAACATGAGTTTCACAGTAACAAAAGATTATCACCTGGGTCTTTTGCATGATCTGAGTTTTCAGAAACTGTGTCAACTTCTAATTTGTCTCCACACAACTTTTCTTCTTTTACTTGTACTTTCTCCAAGGTTTCTGAAACATCTGCTTTATCTTTTGCTTGCAGATCTTGAGAATCCTTTGCTCTGTCTTTCTCTGTTTTTACTTTAGTTGGACCTTTTCGTTTATCCAAGTTGCATTTTTCCTCTTCGCTCTTTGCTATTAACAAATGAAATTATTTCAATTATCCAGAGTATTTTTGTACTCTGACACATTTGAATGTATGTTAGTTTACACCTCTCAAATCATTTGCACACCATTAGTGAAATTCAGAACGAGAATTAAGCATGCAGTGGTAACACCACAGACTAAACGGCACTACTGAATATATATATATATTCCCTCAATATTTAAGGTGTTATTTTTTGGTTTTGATAGTCTACATAACTTTTATCTACCTTTACTTTAAATAAGACTATACAAAGATGCACAAGTATTGCACACAACATAATTGAAACTATTTAATGTAGCTACAAAATGTCTGTGAGGACTGAACAGGTTACGCTGACCAACATTACCAGATATCCACAAAAGCTTTGCTGGAACATTACTCCTAAAGTCTCCTTAAGAAATATTACACACAAATTAACTATAATTAAAAAAATATAAGCAATGCAGACACTTACTTGATAGCAATTTTCTGTAATTTGCATTAGTATTTCCTGGCAGTTTGGGCATAAACCTGTGAACATGGGTTTTACTAATCCAGCTCCAGCCACCATATCCTGTTACTCTATATTCCTCTCCTTTTTGCTTCCAAACCTGTAAATATTTTTTAAAAAGTAATATTAATGATGCTATTTTCTGCATTATTAACGTTTATATTTTAAAACCCAATGATAGTTGTAAAAACACACATTTTTACACACTTCTACAAGCAAGTTGAAGTATATTTGTGAAATAATGTACTAAAATTGAAGATAAATCTGCTGATAATTAAATTGATCTATCATAGTAATGTCTAAAACCCTCATTTATTTAATGTAATTGTGAGAATCTATTCACCTAAAAGCTGAAAGATTATAGGAGTTTTTTAATCAACCTGTATGCTTGTTACAAGTATAGAGCAAAGAACTATTCCAACAAAAAGTAGTTAGTATCTACTGCAGGAGAATTTTATAAAGAGGTTTCTACAGTAGTTCCCATCACATTATAGAACCTTCCAAAAGCTGTATTTTTTGGGGAGAGGGAATGGGACAGGGACAGACACACAGACAAGATTCCAGTAACCCCCTAGAACCTTCCATTAGGAAAGGCTGCATTTGCAGACCAGTATCTGTCACTCAGGCAGTGTCTGTAAGAGCATGACAGATCAAATTCAGTTCAGGCCAGGATAATGTGCTTGAACATAGCCACGGTTCCTACTCCCATGTGGGAGTAAAACAAGGACATGAAACACTGAAAGCTTAAATGCAAACAGAAAAAGAGTCAGAAATCAACACTTTCTGTATTTTCTTTGTTCTTCCCACAAAAGAAACCCTCACCTGGTGTTTGACAGGAAATGTATATTTCACCCATGTAGCTTGCTGCATTGTTTCTTCTTCTTCTTGTTTTCTCTCTTTTTTTTTCACTTTCTCCTTTTCTTCTCTTTCTATAGCTGTCATTCTGCGTAATCTAATCCATACAGATTTAAGTGCATTTAAGTACAGCATCTTGCAAGCAAATATATGAAGTCAACAGTACATAATATCCCTTTGAATAAGTTTAAATATCTAAAGTTAAGAGGAAAGTCCACTATCAGGTTTCAGGTATTGTAACAGGAATATCACTTTTTTTCTGTTTTGTGAGGTAAACACAGCTGGATGCAATTGTGTCTTCCACCAAACACATCTATTTTCTGCTCCTATGACAAAATGAGACAAAACCCAGACTACATTGAATTGAGAGTGTTTAAATTTGCTCTTCTATTCTCCCAGAGAGTAGAGAGTAGCCACAGTTTGAGACTGTGACTCAGAAAATACAAACACAGGAGAAAAGACACTATAAAAATACTGTCATGGTTTTTCAGTGTTTCTGTTTGAGAAAACACACTTCAAGTGCTGAATGACTATCTCAATTTAAACATAATTCTCACAGGCTTAGAGGAACTAGCAATTGCAAACTAAAATAAAATTCTCACATTCAACAATATTTTAATATTTATTAATTTTACCTCGTATGCCCCAAGGATTCCCGCCAGATGGGCAGCATGACAACTGGTTTGATTGCACACTCCAATATAGCCAGTGCTAGTGCAAATTCTCTGGGTTTGCTGCACATCTGAACAGCCTTAATCCAGTTAGACCTAAATTGGAAAAAAGAGAACGATCTGAAACATATATATGCACTAATATAGCTTGCCATTTTAAGAAGCTTTAATGGTAGGATAGAAACTCCTGTACTAATGCTTTACTCAAATGTACAACCCTTTTAGCCTCCATTATAAACACACATGATGTTTTATTATAGTGAAGCACAGTGCTTGGAAATCACAGATTTGAAAAAACAAAAACTATTGTTTATTGTTAACACTGCTGGCAAAACCACAAGTAAAACACAAGAGTATGTATTTCCATTTATTAATTTACCTGTGGGAAGCCCAATTAGGGTGAAGGAAGGATGCTGGGATATTGTTTTCTAGCTGAATAATGGTCAGCCTCAGGGTGGATATGGTGAGAACTTTGGAGCCATGCACAGACCCGTTCCACTTGAACTCTCCAGCTGGAGTCAGGCAGAATTTGTGAGAGAGGTGTCGCCTCTTGTCATGGTCCTCCCTGTGCTGGTGCTTGTTCAAAGCGAAGGAATTGGTGGCATATTGATTGTGATAAACACGGTACTTCCCCTCCTGCCCCAGTTTGAAATAGTTGTTCATATTCCCTTTAATCACAACATCCTTCTTGGTGCTCACTCGGGACACTTCCCCTTGAGAGTTGACCACCAGAACCTTATGAAAGAAAAATTGGAAAATTTTCAGTGAATCTGTAAAATAAATCCCTCAATTCACTTATTTATGATTTAGGCTGCAAATGTCAATCTATAAAAGAATAAAAATATCCTGCACCAGTTTGTAGAAGCAAATAACTGCTTATCCAGCACACTAATATATGTACTTCATCATTGCCTGTCTACAGAGTCAGGATATTCCCAGATCAACTTTAACATCAAAAAATCACCATCTAGGCTCCTCAGACCAAACAGGAACCTGTTTTGCTGCTCTGATTGTGCCTATGGAGGGAAAGAGCTTTGGGTAAGCAGCTTCACTAAACTCAGGTAAGCTCTCTGTGAGCTCCCTCCTTGGTTCATCACAGAATTCAGACATGCAGCTTAACAAACAAGTATCCCGGACTTTGAAAACATGGCACAGATAACATCACTGGACTAATTTGTTTGCCAGTAAATTCGCTAAGTGTTAATTTATACATAAAGTCAACTAACAGAAATAAAATTAAGATACCAAATAATATGCAGACAATTCAATGCAAAAAAAGTCCCGACAGTTGAGTATTTCCTTCCTGGATAAACTGGGAACTAAAAAAAAACAGAACTAAAACAAGAAACAACCCAGTCATACAAAACACCAGTGCACTGGGGCACTGTCATCACTCTGCAGAGGGCACCCAAGAGAGCAGAGGAGAGGGGGGCAAAAAAGCTTCCTGTGATGTTACAATTTCACCATTTGCTAATTTATTATTACTGCCTTTTTTTAAACAGTACCTCTATTGCCTGAAGAAAAATCACTTTTTTTTTTAAACTTTTCAACAAAATTTAGTATCCTTTAAAGAAATTATCATTTTTCCAGAACATTTTTTCAAGTTCTTTGAGTTTTCCAAGATGTGCACAAACCTCTCTGGTTTCTTTATATAACTTATTTGTTTCATTTGCTGCAGCAGCAACCTGCTGGCTTTTCATCTGGCTCAGTTTGCTATCTGGATTTCTCAATCTGGTGAGCATCCGCGTCGAGCCTGGCGTGCCCTTCCCTGCACCTGGAGAATCACTTCTGTCACCATTGGATTTCTCTCCTGCCCAAGAATAAAAAAGGCCTTTAAAACAAATTTAAGAATTGGAAGTTTTCTATTGATGTACGGAAGTTACAAAAACAACAGAAAGTCTAGTGAAAAGAAAAGATGCATAAAATGAAAGTTGGAGATGTCATTATCCTTATCATCCTAATTATTATTATAATTATCATCATCATTATTATTATTACCTATATCCTCTGAAGCCTGGGATGCCCCCTCTGCATTTTCAGCATCATCAAGAGTCTTAATGGAGTCGTTCTGCCCAGAGCCCAGCTCGCTGCCACTGCTGTTCTCAACATCTGCCTGTGGAGGTGCAGCAGAACCACTGCTGGGAATCATCTGACCAGTTTCTTCTACAAAAGAATAACTTCAGTGTTAGTTTATTCTTTTGAATTGGATCAATGCAACTTTTAAAAGTTTTCATCAAAAAAAGGCAGATGAACCTGTTTTGCTAGACTGGAGGGAAAGACATAGAAAATATTAATTCCCTTCCATGAAAGTATTTTTGTTCTGTTTCAAGCAGTTTCAACTTCTACATCTCTGAAGAACTGAAATTTGTACCTGTATTTAAAACATATTCATATTTTATCCAAGACAATTTTTTTTACAGAGGCACACACAGATAACCCTGAGACTGTTTTGCATTTAGAATTCATAAAATTTGGTCTTCCTGAAGCATCTGATTTTCTCTCTTCTAATTTCTTGTGCTTTAGCTCCTCAGAGCACACATCTTTCAGTTTCCCTTGTTTTCCACTGAGTCTTTGTTGTCCCTTCCACAGCACCTTAATTCTCAGGAATCCCACAGATTACCGTGACATTGGCACCGCTCTAAATGTCAATGCCTTCCTGATCTGATGGGTCTTGATGTGGCTTCAAATGGGTTCCTGGTCCTCAGCTGTCCTTGTTCCTGTGTCTTGACAGCTCTGGACTTTGTTGTCACCTTACCTGTTGTGCTGCCCCAGTAGGAATTTTTGACTAAATATCACTGAATTGCAGCTACCTCAAAATAAATCCCTCCACCCTCCCAGTAGGAACATGCCCCCTTCCCTCAAAACAGCAAACCCAGCAACGTCTTCTGGGCTTAATGCCACAGGGAGACAGTTCAGCTGTTTAAAATCTATAAGATCTGCCTGTTTCTAGAATTCTTCCAAAGAATCCATCAGGGATTCTGATGTTGTTAAGAAAGGTGACAGAATAAAAACTGTTTTTTGTGAAATATTCACTCCTAGTAGAAGGATGGATCAGGTAGATATTCTGGAATTCTTAGAGGATCCCTAATCTGAACGCATCTTGATTTCTGACTGTGCCAAAAGGGTGACCACCACTGTTTGATCTATTTCCCCTTTTTTACTGTGAGGAAAAACGGACCTTTTCCATGGCTGCTGTTTGGAGGAGAGTGGAAGCACCCAAACCAGACTCTTAATAAAGATTAATATCCAAACTGGATTTAAGAAAGATGGTGACAGACATTCTCATCTACCTATGAGCATTTTACTCATATTTCCCCTCTTCTGGGGATAACTGCCTCACTGATCCTGGTTCAGTACCTCTCCCTCTCTCTAAGAGTCTCAAACTGAAATTTCATAGTAAGAACACAAAGATCGCTGTGATTATAGCAAATTAGATATGAGGAAAAAAACTCTCCACACACACTTTCCTACGAAAAAAGAGCCCACGAATGTAGAACTCGCATAGAAGCTTTGGAAGCAGAAAAGAACTTGTGAAAGTATGATAAATATGTAAGTCAATCTTTAAAATAAAATACAAACCCATAAAGGTGTCTGAAACAAAATTATAGGATGTGTATCTTTTCCATTAAACCTCTACACAGTTATTTTAACTTTAAAAGGGAATAAAAAAATAAAAGAACTGGCAAAAATATTTGGTCATGTATCTAAAATATATGGGTTTTGTCTCATACATGAGGACATTTCTGTACTTATAAAGTGCATTATGAGGCTTGCAGATTACCTCCTGTTAAGAAAGTTCATCACAAGGCTTGGATGCATTGACTTTCGTAAGTTAAAAAGCTGCAGACTGTGACTGCATGGAGAACTATTTCTATAGGAGAGAAAATATTTACTGCCCCTTTGTAAAACATAACACACCAAGTATGTTCACATCACACATGTTCAGATTTTTAAGAACTGAGAATAAAACTGAGAACAAAATCCTGATCATTTTAACAATGATCAGCTGTTTAGAACAACATTTGTTTATGTAGTAAATCCTGTAACAGAATATAATTGTAAATGTAATATAAAGTAATTCTAGAATAGTACGCTCATAGTTTATGTTACACCTATTCAACTCCCACTTATTCCTAAAGCAAAAGTAAGTTTGTCTGGCTTTAAATGATGTATATTATTAACTTTGAGTCACTGACATGGCAGAACAAAACATGTTAAAATACAACAACCCTTGTGCTTATAATTCTGAAATCTGTTTAAAATTTCCAGCATGACAATTTTAATCTTGACATTTCAGTGCAATGGTTTATTCATGTGAATGAAAATGCTTTGTTAGTAATTTACACAGTAAATGAGAGGTTAAAATAATAAACAAGCCAGAAGCAAATTAGATTTGAAATAAACTTTTAGAGGATGCTAACAATCATTACGAATCACTATGGAAAAAAAAATATACAGAAAACAGAAAATAAAAAGCTTAGCCATAGTCATCTTTGAAAGGCATGGAAACAAACGGTAATGTCATGAAGGACCACAAATTTCAAGCACTAGTTGCAAGAAAATTAACTTTGAAATGTTAATAATGACAACGTAGCAGTAAAGGATGGCATTGCAAGCAAACAGCATGAGTGATATACGCTGGGAATGGTTTTAGTGGACAAATCAGAGAGAAAAAAGATTCCCCAAATTACAGAGGCATTGGTAACAGTGCCTTCTGTACCTGAGAGTTCCAGAGGAAGCTCTGATGCCACCTTCTTCTCTGCCACGTTGTTGCTATCAAGGGTTTCTGACTGACACCCCACTGCGTCCTTCCCTTCAGAGCAACTATTCTCTCCTGCAGAAGGATTTGTGGTGTTGTCATCAGTGCTTGAGGTCACAGAGTTACTTTTATCCCCAACGACTGTTGCCTCTATAGTGAAATGCACAACAAAACTTTAGGGATGTTCTTTATTATGTCTTAGGATGTCATTTGGCATCATCCATAGAAAGCAACTTCAGCAGCTTTGTTTGTTTGATAGTGCTGAAAAGTAGCGACCTTTTCCTTTTTTTTTTTTTTTTTGGCTATGAGATGGTATTGTCTCAAAATCAAAGAACAAACCAATTGCGAGTAGGAAAAAGTTAAAAACTATGTAATGTGTCTTACTACGAACATGCTGATCACAACCTGCAAGCGCCACCTGTACCTCAATGCAGGGTATCTAGGAGCCAGCTGTATAGAAGCAGGAAAATTGGTGAAATTACTTAACAACTCCAACATTCATGCACAAAGGAACTGACAAATATCACCTATTACAGAAATATCTTGGAGAATCCTACAAAAAAAGTATCACATTAACACTTAAGGAAATGTGGGGTTCACTTCTCTTAAATGGAGCTGTTAAAGCACAGTCCGTTTCTTTACCTTCTGTTTTCTCTTTTTCCACATCTTGCTCACTGTGTGTTTCCTCAATTTTATCTTGGTCTCCAGATTCTTCCTTGTCTCTCTCAGCATCTGTCTGGTCATTATCAACATCACTTTTGGCCTTTTCTGCTTCCTCATCTCCTGTGTTTTTATCTTCCACTATTTCTCCTTTTCTTGCTCTGATAATGTCCAAAATTTCATCTACAATATAAAGCATGTTGTCAGCACCAAACAACAAACCACCTACAGAGCCAGGGAGCACAAATAACATGATATAAATCCTGCTTCTGATGTAAGATAAACTAGATTTGATTCAAAGTGCAGCAGCTATTTCCACTACACAAAATATTCCTACCATTTGCTGCAGAAAGGAAAGACTTGTTGCTGCCCCTTGCTTTGTTTGTAAGGTCTTCTGTCACATCCATGTGTCGATGAACTTCTTCACGCATCTCGTCCAAGGTTTTGCATAGGTCAGCTTCCCAGTAATCCTTGTCCAGGCATTCAATTAACTCTGCCAGCTGAATCTTTGTGCTGTAGTACCAGATTTTCTTATCCTTCTCACTGTCTGAATCTTCCTCTCTGCATTTAAAATATATTGATTTTAAAATATCTGGATAAATGACAAAAATTGCTACCAGCCTGCTTTCTGCAGAGTCCTATGAAATGTCAATACCCAAGTGCGAATAAACAAATCACATTGCCCATGTGCACCCAGTTTAACATCAATATTCTTTTCTTGTTTCCTCCCCTTTCTTCGTCCCCTCAGTTCTCATGACAACTTCCTTGGGAAAGCTTTGAAATCTCCTTAAAAATGGTTTGTCCAATCTGACAACAAGGTTTATTCTCATTATATTTACTATTTCTGTAACCAGTATTTACTACTAAGTCTGAAATAATTTCTAAGTCCAGAATCCATAATGGTAGTTTCTGACAGCGTATTCAGGAAAAAACACAGTTAGAAAATTCTAAGTATAGAATCTCACATTAATAAAATATTTTATATTGGCACCCACCTCTGAGAGCAGCAGTAAGGGATGAGTCATAATACAACCCCTTGAAAAGATCAAGGGATTTCCTCATTTTTAATCTGCAGTACTCCATGAGCCCAGAATTACTGGTGCCAGCAGCACCTCAGCAGGGCCACAGACCCAAGGCAGCTCCATCAATTCCCCAGGCAACAGGCTCTCTGGAGGCTGCAGAGCACAGGGAGGACGCTCCAAGCAGTTCTGCAGCTGCTGCTGGATTTCAGCTTGGCTTGATCCATCCTGTGGAGTAGCAGCAGCCAGATCCAGGCCGGTATGAGCCTGTCCACTCATTTCCACAGCACATCCCAGTGCCCCCACACCGTGTGGGTGCCTCTGATTGCCGAGCCTGGCCTTCACCTGGGCGAAGGAACTAAACTACTGCTGCACTTGCACCCCAGTTTCAGCACTGCAGGCCTGTGACTCACTGAGAACCCTAACCCAGAGTGCTGACAGCAATGGGAAGCTGACTGTAAATCTCAAATATCTGCCCTTGTGGGGTTTGCTGCAGGTTCCTCTCTACTGGTTCCCTTCCTGTGGCTTATATATTAAAAATGGCACAAATTGGCTTCGGGGATTCAGAAAGACAAAAAACCTTAAGGCAACTTGATTGTTGTTGATCTACTGCCTCCTACTCTGTATTTGTGAAACAATCAATATTTGCAACTGAAACAGAACACTACTGAAATAAGGTGGTTGTGAAGTTAATAACGGCAGTATTACACAAAATTCAACTACTAACTTGTCACAGCCATTATTACAAAACACACTTTTGATGATAAAACCTGGTGTATTGCAAAGAAACTTGCATGTCTCTCATTAATGCCTTTGCTCACGAAAAGCAACTAATTCTGCTTTACCCATTTATTCCTCTAAACTGCCAACATTCCATTAGTTTTAACCACACCAACCTGTTAAGTTTGACAAGTTTTCTCAGAAAACAGCTCATTTCAGGAAGACTATCGTGTAACACACACTGAAATGTAACAGCTGAACACTGACAATCATTTGACTCTATGGAATATTCTAGGCCTGTAAACTTCCATGTTAAAGAAAAATTACTGTTTAAACCATGTTTCCTCTAAACAAGAGTTATTTACTAACAACAATAGGAATGACAGCACTTTCATTATCGGTGGTGAACAAAAGCCACCGAAGAGGAAGATAAAGGCAAACACCCAAAAACCAAGATAGGAGATGAGAATGCAAGAATAAGGCTCTACACAGTGAGAGGAAATAAAAGGATGAAATAAAATGCTTAACTAAAAAGGACAGGGAATGGCTGCCTTCTGAGCTTTCCCTGGCAAGTGTCCAAAGGAAATGGCAAGTGCAAGATCCCAGCAGAGCAGCAGTTGTAAGGCTGCTGTGCTCCTGACAAACAGGACTGTAGAATATAATGCTATTATTGCTCTAGTTCTTAACTGACCAAAAAGAGAATTTGAACCTTTCATTTCGAACGCCTCTGTTGTAGCTGTTACAGGATTATTTGCCAGACAGATGCCATTTATACATCCTCTTATACAACCTAGATATGCAACAATATAAACGCTTTATAGAGAATCAGAGAATCACTTTGGCTGGAAAAGACCTTTGATTTGAGATCAAGTCTGACAATATATTCTCATCCCTCCATGAGGAAAGGCTGTGCCTGCATCCATGCCAGACAAGCAGCTTGTGCACATCGCTTCTATTTTGATGGTGATCATCCAAGTGTTTTCTTATTTTCCTGTTTCTCCCCCCATTCAGCAAATCTGAGACTGCTCCAGCTGCACTAATGCAGCCAGGGTGATTATGTGTGTCACCTGAACATCCCAAGCAGCATCTGGCTTTTCCCTTCCCATCAGTTCTTTCTATTCTAGGTTTGCAAGGTTCCATTGGACTGAAAAGCAATTAACTGCTGTTTTTAGTTTCCATGGATAACTCAAGAAAAAGCCTTCAGCATTAGTAAAGGTTTGCTGTGTTGCAGACCATTAACCCCGAGGCTCAGTGTGCAGAGCTGAGACATCAGACCACCAAGAGTATTCTGCAGAAAGCACCTGGAGCTAATCCTTCCATGTGTGATTTAAGTCCTGCCCATTAAACAACTGCTCAGATAATATTCCATAAACATACAATGTGCTTACCCAAGAGTATCTGAATACCCTTCTACTTCATTTATTTCAGGGTTCAAGCACAAGGTTTGTTTTGAACTGAAGACTATCACAACCTTAACAAGAGAATTTCAGGAATTAGACTTTTCTCTTGAAAACAGAATGTAAAATGGCACGAACTGTGTGCTTATACCAAACTCATCTCTCGCCAGACTTCTTTCCAAGATTCAGATATATGCCAGAGGAAGACTTGGATTGCACAGCAGAAATTATTCCATGCAGTCCATTTTGGCCAATTTAGATAAGATTTAAATTAACAATTATAAAATTCCAGCTAACTTCCACTAATATCTTCTTGTGTTTACTAAAGGGACATGACTTTTACCCTCTGAGGAGATCAGAGGGGCTGTCATAAAAAGATGGAAAGATGCAAGGCTGCTCAAGGACCAAGGCTTTTCTCAGACAGTCCAGACAGATTTGCCAGCTTGGTGCTGGACAGGTCTGTGGAGACTCCAGGGGACTCAGCTGAATCACACACAATATGTGAGGCCAGGGAGGGAGAAAATAATCACATGACTATTTCCTACCTCTTTCAGCCTCCTCGGCTGCCAGGAACTATCCACTGGCAGGCTGCAGGGACAAGTTTAAATAAGATAATCCAAACTTCCAAGTAAGGTGATAACAAAATATTTAGTACTAGTAGTAGCAGATACTTCCTGAATTCCATGATTATAGAGTTGGGAAACTGAAACTGAAGAATTCAGGCAATTGTTTAAAGCAATCTATTCAAATCAAGACCCAAACCCTTGCTAATTAACTGGAGAAAACAGAGGAGGACCCCCTAAGAGCATAAACAGCATGACAAATCTTGCAGAAAAAAAAGCTGAAAACTGCTTTTGGAAGTCGAGGAAGATCCATACAACTCAGGAATAACAATGTGTGTCCTACATCTGCTATCAAAATGAAAGCCAAATAGTGTTTCATTATCTTTCACGAATAATTGATAAATCCAAAGCACCTCAATATTTCTGTAAACTTGTTAAAACACTGCAGCAGTTTACAGGGACAGTGCAAGTCAAAGTCCCAAATTTCCTGAGTTAATAACTTGCAGAAATAATCTTCACAAGTAAACAAATGTAATTGACCTAGAGGCATCATCATTAGTTTGTAAACAGCTTGAAACGAAAACGTCAGGAATTAATTTGCTCTTGGCCTGCTCTTTGTTTTAATCTTGTTGATAATTTGTTCATGAGGAAACTCCTTCAGTGTCCACTTTTCCACCTTTGCAAAACAAAAGAGGTGGAAAAGAGAAACAAACTCACAATCATTGGCTTAAAAAAGGCAAATGATGGAAATAAAAGTGTCAGGGAACCAGTCTACAAAACCCTTTAAAAGGTAGGAAAACCAGCAGTAGGTTGGATTTATGACATTTAAAGGGGGAGAGGGAAGAAGAAGTAAAAAGCCCTAAAAACCCTTCTGAGAAACAAAACCACAAAGAATTTAGGATAGCAGTTCTCTAATCTTCCTGGGCAGGATTTCAAATTGGTAATTGTGCAGATTATTTTTAGATCTATTAGTTTCCTCTGATACATTTGATCACATGGCATTGGGGAATACACTCTATTCATTTTTAATAAAGTTGATATGAAAGTATAATTTCACAAATCTCAGGTTTTGGCATTTGGCAGGTATCCCTTAAGCTACCCTTCAGTTATCCAAGGTATCAGGTATGGTTTGATCCTGTTCAGTGAGTATAAATAATTAAATAAGTAAATATATGCAAAAAGTTGGGTTTGCAATACAGCATTCTTACTGAATTTACAGACTGAAGGTACAGAGTTTAATGTCTATGTGAGTCATTGAAGTTGCATTTCCCTGGAATTAAGTTGTGTAGTACTTTTGCCCCCTTATGACACAATTTGCCCACAGAACACCTAAAAGGAATGCAAAATATTGTTTTTTAAAAACTCAATGCATTTAACTTTTGAAGATGTCTCTTCTAAGTGTAGTTAAAATTACTGCCAATGTGCTAGAAAGAAACAACTCTCACATGTGCAGATTTCAAAGGATCACAAAGCACCTGCATGATTCATTTCAGTTTGAAACATGTTGAAGTATTGCTTGTATCAAAACCTTCTGAACATCAAATACTCCACTGGGAAAACACATTGCATTGTATCACAGATCAAGTTTGGTTAAAAACAATTACCTATCTGCCTTCATACAGGGAGGAAACAAAGTCTGCCCATTTATCTCAAAATTAACTCCTGAGTGATCTGGATTTTTTAATGTTAATTCCCAGATCTCTGCCAGTAGAGGAGAGCAGTGAAGACAGACCCATCCTTAGAACAGCCTTTTCCTCAAGAGTTTGAGGGGAAAGATACAAAAACAAGGTAGAGGAAACAATATGTTATTAAAGCACAAGTAACTAGAGCAAAAATAATTCCAGTTATTGTCCTTCATAACCAGGCTTTTTGTGAAAATAAAAACTTCAACACATTTTCTGAAAACAAAAGGTAGGGTGTTCTGTATGAAGCAATGGAATAATTGGGATATCAACAGCTTCAGGTGCCCATCACATCCTGGTGAACCACCTGAATGATCCACCCCTTACTGTGGAGCACGTGACTGAGTACAGACATGCAGCATATATATAGGAAAAAAGAAAGAGAAGACTATAAAAGATTCCCTGCATCCTTTGAAAGGTTACTTGGCACTACTGTGGCATTTATAGCCCAGAGAAACTAAAAAAGATCAAACATGGACTCTTTTTTTAAGAATATGAAAGAAGAACACAGGAAACAGAGCAGAGATAATTAATACTTAAAACATCAGGTGACAATACCCCAGAGAAACAGCCCCACATTTTAAAGGAATACCATGAGTCCTTAGAAGCATCTTCTTTGCAAGATGTAACACCATCAGCAGACCTCACAGTCCCTTTTAAAGACGCTGGCTACTATCTCAACATTCACTGTAACCTGCTTTGTGTGAAATTCTGTTAAGGTGCCCAGCTGTGGCTTATTTTCTCCATAACACTGAATGGAAAACTGTGTTTCTGCGTTTCCAGAGCTCTGCTAAAATCTCTATTTCTCCTAATTTAACAGTAGCACTGATTTCACTTAAATATTATTTCTCCTCCATTATGAGAACAATTAGATAAGAACAGTCTTTTATGAGAAAACCAATCTTTAGCCGTTTTCCTGTGGAAACTGAATTTTAGATTCAGCTCTTCAGGTAAAAATCCAGGGCACAATGCCTTCGCTAGCAAGAATTTGAATCCTATTAATATTTTGAGGTACATATGTATCTTGAGACCAATCACTAACAGGAAATTATGTGAAACACACACAATTTCATACCTCACTTGAAGACAGGCATGACTTTCTATGGTGACTTTCTTTGCACTACAGAATGTTCAATGCAACATTTTCTGCATTTCTAGTAACAGTGAACCCCTTTGAACATCTCCGCAAGTTTCAGCTTCAAAAGCAGAGCATTAGTATAAAAACTTGGCAGCCAAACACTGCTTAAGCAGGTGACAGACCACAAGTAGTGTCCTACTCACCATGTGATCATAAAAAAGATCAAACTTCTCTTCAGTAACTCCTACAAGAAACTGGGGAATTCTCATTAATATTCCCTTTCTTTTCCTCACATTTGTGTTTTAGGCACATTAATATTAAGCCCGAGGCCCTGGTTTTATGTCCTTTTTATGTATAGATTATGAGAATATTAATTTTAGATAAAGATGGATTATTTACACGGTCTTTAGTAATCTTACAACACAGCAGGCAACGGCCTTATCTAAAGAAAGAACAATTTCAAGATGGCACCAGCAATTTCCATGGTGTATTAAAACCAGTATATTATTGTTCAGAAATGATGCAAAGATTAGTTCACTTACATGATGATTCTCCTGTTCAGGAACCAGTATTTCCGCCTGTGCCTGTCGTATCCAATAGGTTCGTGTCGGATGTAGGGTTTGTTCTTTTGGATTTCAGCCACACAGTCAGTCACTCCAGGCACCTTATGTGCCACGCAGACCTCGCACTGCCACTCGTCCTCGGGCACCTCCTCCAGAGGGGGTTTCACACACTCCAAGTGGTACACGGCCGAGCAAGTCTCACAGCAAAGCAAATCCCCAAGTTTGTGACAAACCCTACAATGATCATCATACTGAATAACACCTTCTGACATTAACTCCTCACGTGCAATGTTTGTGGTAAGAAACTGATCCACTAAGAACTGCAGAACTTTGATTTTATTCTCTACTGGTCCATAAGGATAGTCCTCTGTCTCTTGGTAAGGAAGAACATGATGGTATTCCTTGTCACTCTCACAATATACCCGCAGAACCTCTGGCCACGTCATTCCATCTATGAAATACAAAGTGGAATTAACGCTATCTTTGAGGTCAGCAGGTCCAAAGGTAGTATTTGAAGTGTCTTCTTCACGTAAAACTGCTTTTAACAGCACTATATGCATCTCTGCCATAAGTGTGCACTGCTCTTGACTTACCAGAGCAGCACAGAAGTCCTCAAAACGAAAAGGAGAGAGGCGCAAAACAGTGCCAAAGTTCCTTAGTACCTCATAGATGGCAATAACATTCATTATATGCTCACTAGGCACCATTAAGTCCTCTGAGGATTTGGGAAACTCCAAGGGTGGGATATCTTTTTCTTCCAATATTGGAGAACGGGGACGATGTGCTCTTTGTCTTCTCCTACCTGGAATAAAAAACAACAGTAAGAATTTTGCTGTTCACAGGTCAGTGTGTTTAAACATTACCATCAATCCTTGTGTTAACATTCTGAACTAATGCAAATTAAGGCTTCACAAACTTTACAGTTACATAAATGTGTTAACTCAGCTAATCATCGTATACTTTAACTAACAGTATGAAAATAAAACACAAGATATGTGAAGTTTTGCTTTTGACACATACAGGAATTGCATTTCCCATACATATACATCTACTGAAGCTTTAAAATTAAATCTATAAATGTAATTGTTTAAACTGCTTAAAAAGAAAGACATTTCCTGCAGCCAAAATAATTTTTTCTCATTTTTATTCAGCATAACTAGTTTAAACCTGAAACATCAAGCTCCAAGTAGATATTTTGGATTAAATGATTGCAAGTTATTCTCCTATCCAGCAAGGGCATCCAGGAAAGCTCATTTCAAGCACATGTCCTAAGACAGCAATTTCCACCAAATTAAAATACAAAAGAGAACCTAAAGTACATTGCCCACTGCTTTCTAACTAGAATATTTCTCCTGACTACCTACAAACCTAAACCAGAAGGTAAATGTGATGCTTTATGAAATATAAATTCTCAGTTTCTCAAAACAAAGAAACAAAAACCCACCCCTACCTACCCTCATGCTTCAATAAAACAGGAACCACATCCACAGAACGAGGAGGCAAAATTACAGAAGCATAAATTTTACCAATAAAAGCTAATCTAAAGAGCTGTTTTACTACCTAAAAGAAAAGACACTGAGCATAATTAATTCACTCTCAGATGCCAATTCAGATAAGATGCTACACTTCCTTCCCTTGGATTCCACTATCCTTGATGCCAAGCAGAAGAAAAAACAAAAGAGGAATGTTTTTGTAAATGACACCACCTGACAGATGAGATATTTTAATCTTCTATCAAAATAACCAGCTACATGCAAGTACTTCTCAGCTATCAGCTAAAAGTTCTAGATGCACTCGTTAAACTTATTTCCCTTTATAGAAAAAAAAAAAAAACAAGCTGAGAAAATCTCATAAACCATCATCTAGGATTAATCCAAGAATTGAGATGAAAACTGGTTTTAGGTCCTCTCACTAAGCATGCTAAGATTCTGGTCAACAACTAAATTTCAAAATTAACCATTGTCCATCGACAAGTGTCAGCAGGATGCATTTCAGGCACAGAGAAAATCCAAAGAAAAACTGCACCTATCCATAGCAGCCATTTCCCACACACACTTCATTAAAATGGAGCATGTATTAGACTTTGTGTGTTTTGACACTGAAGAGTGACACAACCAATAGTCTGGAATTTTAAGATTCACATTAAAAGTTTCTTAACCAAATTCTGCACATAACAGATCTCCCCAAAAACTGGTTCAAGGAAATTAAGAGATAAAGTGAGTTCCACTCAGCCTGGATGTTACCATTAAATGGAAATGGTTCTCTGTGGCATTTGCTCAACCCACCCTACCTCCTTCAATACTCCCAGAAATACAGAAAATAAGTCTAATGTGGGAGAAAAGCTGCTCAGGCAGATCCTGCTGAACCTGAAACACCACCATTAAAACATTAATGCACTGAAAAGGGAAAAAAAAAGTTACCAGAAAGAAAAGCTACCTCTAAGAAACATCTTGATGCACAAGAAATTATTCCAGAAACAAAAAAAATAAAATCATACCCTAGACTGGTATGGCAAGAAGGCACCAAACACAGCTCTCCCTTTCCAATGTTAAAGAATGAAATCTTACACCCGAACAATAGAGAAGATGAACTGCAAGACATTTTCATTACAGAAGTAACAGGTCAATCTCATCTGTGGATAAAAGTAACTTTCCAAATTTAGTGAAGTTTGAGTTCTGACTGTGGAAAATGAAGGAATGCTTCTATGACTGTCTTCCAACATGCCTCTGCACTAATCAGTGGAAAATGTTTAATCATGGCAAACACACAAAGACAAAGGAGTTTCACAGCTAGGCACAAAGCAAGTTCTCTCTCTAGATTAAACTCAACTTTTCTATCACCATGATCCAAAATCATATATTCATAAGCCACAGCTGGTTTAACTAAAAGACCCCAAAGCAAAATAAGAAATGCACACACAATAAACTGCTTTAGGGTCTGAAGCTTCCTTCAACATTACAGTTGTAGCTGGCCATGCAGGACCACACCACCACAGCCACAGAAATTCAGATATTCTGAAATCACTGATGGCCCTCACAGGGTCCAAATATCACAAAAGCCAGCAGAGCTATCAACCAGGATTCTTTCTGTAGCAGAAAAATGTGTCTGTCACAGAGTAAAGCCATAAAACTGCCCTTAAGAGAATAGCAAGGACATTAACCCTGCTTTACCTGAATTAATGAGAAGTGACAAATCCCTCCCGTAATTTTAGATAAAGATAAACCAGAGTGAAGGACTACTGCTGTAAAAATTGGACTCAAAAATACCAATTTTGCTGATGTCTCTTTCACATGAGATAACCACGGTATGGAATCACAGACCCATTAAAGCTGGAAACACCCTCAAGATCAAGCCCAACCATCTCAGCCCCTCCATGTCCTCAAGTGCCACATCCACACATTTCAGAAGGCCCCCAGGGGTGGTGACCTACACCAGTTTCCTGAGCAACCTGTTCCAGGGCTTTACAACCCTTCAGCAAATCAAAGTTTCCTAATATATAATCTAAACATCTACTGGTGCAATTTTAAGCCATCTGTATATTTGTTGCATTAAATTAATAGGGGAATAAAAAAAAGAACTTTAAAACAGGGCATTCCTAATACGTTCTGAAAAAGTTAATCTCTAACTCTTCCTCTTATGAAGGAAGCACATTGGTACAATTAGAGATCTAGAAGAAATGTGTTATCAGGATATAAATGTATCATAACAGCATAATAAAGAATTGTACTTTGGTGCAAGCACAGCGCAACCCCATGGCTGCATTAGTCACACCATTTCATCTCCTGCTTACATCAATTCATGTATTTTCATGTTTGCTTTGGTATAAAGAAGAGAAATTTCAAAAGCAATAATAAAACAGACAACAGGAAAAGCAGACTGCATTGTAAAATGTGTGTTTCATCTGTGTTAGGCCTCACAGTTGCAGCACATTACGATATTGAGCACCTCAACACTCCCCATCCACACTGGAAACCACACACCACAGCTCAAGAGCTCCCATCATTTCTCTTTTCGGATACTGAACTGCTCTGAACACTTTTCAACTAAATATAAACTGGTTTCCAGAGCTAAAAAAGGTAAATATTCACAGATGCAGAATATTTTAGAAAGAAACCATATTTTTTTTGAATGACTTGATGGCAAGTATTTAAAATCTTTCTATGCTGGCTTTCTTTTCCTTCCAATTTCACTTTCAGTTTGTTATTAATACTCTCTGTAAAGAGAATTTGAAATTGAGAAGTGTCACAAAGTGTGATTTGGAAATTCAGAAATTCCAAGTAATTTGTTCTTAAATGTATTACTGGCCAATACATCAACTGTGATCTCAAGAAACACTCAGACACCTTTAAAAAAACCTTCAAAAACCCAAACCAACAAACCCAAGCAGTCTAATAATCTGCAGTGAAAAGGACAGACATTCTCTGCCAAGGTGCTCATAAATCTTGAAGCATTGCAAGCAGTTGCTCAACTGAAATTAAAAGTGCAGGTCAATGGAATATGATATAATGATGTCAAAATGCTACAAATCTCTTTTTTGAGCTGAAATGTCGGTGGCATTTTTCTGGTTGGGTGGATAACCTTTCTTCACTGCTGATTTCTCAGTGTGCTGACAACCCACACAGCTCACCCTGCTTTGGAGCAGTTCCACCTCCTGTGCAAGGGTTTTTGTAGATCACAGTCCATGTTTACCCAACTGTGCTTCATAAACACAAAAAGTCCCTCAAACATTGAAAAAATGTCTCCCTATAATAAACATACACAGTTTTTCAAGCTCTTCACTTTCAAGGACAATCTTCCTTTTCACAGGGCAAGTGGACCAATATTTAAATTCCACATTCAGTGGCAGACACAAAAACCCCACAGCCAACAAAGAACTCTGGCCACTTCAGACATCTCAGTTCAAATTATATTAGAGATACTAGGAATTGACAAACTTCTTCTTTTTTTTTTTTAACTTGTTGTCATTTGTCAAGGATTTGGGCCCCCACAGGGAATTTTTGTTTCAAACTGAAATTGCAGTATGTACTATTTTGTTTAACCCCAAAACCATCAAGAGGATTGCACAGCAGGTGCACTGGCAGGTTACTTCTCCTTTAAGCACCACCACCTGGCTGGCCAGACTTTAAACTGAATTTTCATGTAACTACTCTAAATTCAAGAAATCTACTCTCAATTTACCCACACTGAAGTTTCCCAAAACATACCCAAGTTTTATTACATGCAAAAGAGATACTTCTGAGATCGGTTCTGAATGTTAACTAAGTCTCCAAACCAAATTTCACCTCCAAGTTTGAGGCAATACAAAGGCAGAAAATGTCCACTTCTACACCACTCAAATTCCATAGCTTTATTTGGCGGAAAAAAAATTGATTTGCCAACAGCCTCCTGCTGCCACAGCTGGAATATTGACAGGATCCAGATCCCCCGGAGTGTCTGAGCACTACATTTCTATCTAGCACAAGCTTCTTTCAAATGGCAAGTCCTTCACTGGTTGTCTCTCCCCAAGTGCTGAAGCAGCCTGTAGCAGTTATCTGTCCCTATTTTGAATTCTCTAGTTGAAGAGATGCCTGTAATTAAGATTAAAGAGTAAACAATTCTATTTCCATGGTGCATTTAATTATAGATACTGATAATTATCATCTATACTTAGATAATCTACTAAAATAACTGATATTACAAATATTTAAGCAAACACACTAATAATATTTGAAATAAAACAAAGTTACTCAAGTAACAGTCTGAATACCCAAAACTGGAATTTACTTCAAAAACCCAAACCATTGCTTTATTTTTTTTATTTGCATCTATTCAACCTGCTTGGTTCAAATGTTGACCCTTTCAGAATTTAGAAACTGAAGAAAAGTTTAAAAGGACCAAAATCCTTGTCTCCATTTTCATTCACAGACCAAAGAAGAAAAGGACAAGTCACATCTACTCTTTACCACAGGAGAATACAGAATTTAAAACTACTTTCAGCATCTTTAAAATATCTCCTTCTTTATGTAAACAGAGTATCTGAATTAAATATAGACATCAGTGCCCAGAATACAGAAAGACTGTATCACAACTAAATATGACTTCCATGCTCTTCAGCTTCAGTTGTATTCAATCACCATACACATGTAGGCTAACAAAAATCACAAAAATCCAGTTTTGCCTTGTTTCACTGACATTAAACATCCTTCCCCCTCCAGCAAACACAGCATTCCAGCAGAACATATTTCAGGTACTGGATTGGTGGATGGAGGTCCTACAGAACAAATATTCTGCCAGAACCACTGTCTTGCTTAAACAGGGACAGAGCAGTGGCTGCATTGGTCTGACCTAAAAAATAAACACTTGTTCCAGTCTCTCTTGATTTGAAAGTTCACGACTGGTCACATTTCACTTCTCTCAGAACTTTCCCTTCCTCATCATTTCTCAGCACTTGGGCTCTCCAGCTCACAGCTCCTGCTCACAGTTGCCATGGAGAGGATAAGCTTGGTAGGAGCATTGGGGAGAGGAAAGAGACCAAGGAGTTTCAGATACTTCAGCAGCCTGTCACAGGAGGAGGGAAACACAGAACCAACCCCACCCCTCCGGTCACACTCACTAACTGACCCCAGAAAAGACCTTCAACTGTCACCAAAAAAAAGTTTAATTTTTTGCTTAAAGTTCCACAAGCCAAGTCAAACCACTTTATTCTTGCATGAAAGTCCATCTTTAGTAAAGTAGAACTGGGCTGGTTCTGTTTTCCAGATCGTGAGTCACTGCAAAAACTTCTCAACATAAAGACAGCTGGCAGTTCTATACAATGTCCTGGGAGCATAAGCACTCCTTCATTTTCCTTCCTCCTGGAAACTTTGCCTTTTGACTGCCCTCAAACTCCCTGAGACCCTCCTATTTTGGTCTGGTTTTAATAAACACATGCTTGCTGTCCCATATTACTGCTTTGCACCAGGCACGTTTCAAATGGGACTGTACAGCAACACAGGAGTTTTTGTTAGATACCACTGAAAACTGGAAACAGTTGATGAAAATGTGTAAGAGAACCTTTTTTTTTTTTGGTGTTCTTTCTTTCTTTTCATAGCAGAATGCAGAAACTGGAGAGAGCTGCATGTTTGCCACAACAATATCCAAACTGGTTCTTTAATTAAAAGTCAGCCTCTTGGGAGAACATTTGCTCAGCTTCCAGCAAAGAAAAAATAGCAGTAAAATAAATGAGTTTAATATAAAATAAGAATATATTATGAAAAGCAGTGCCAAAATAGAAAAAGATCGAAATTTTTTTGTTGGGATGGGCTGAAATTAAAGGCCTTAACTTTTATAAAACACTTTCTTTCCTTTTAAAAATGCCAACATGATAATCATGTTCCTAATATTCACAAGTCAAACAGTCTCTTCCAGAAAATTTTTTAAAATAAGATGCATTTGTAACTACTTGTAGGTGCAGCTCCAATTTGAATATTACCCTGCAGTAACCACATCTTACCCAATTTTATTCATTTAGTCTGGAGAAAAGAAAAAATCAGCCATAAACAAAACTTAAACACTAAACTAACATTAAAAATTAGGCATTCCAAGCACCAAAAAAGCTTTGGAAGTTGAAACACAAATGAAAAACCACTGGTTACTAGATTAGATCCTGAGTGCAGTCACATCACACAAATTCTCACACGTGTTCCTAAGTTTGACTTCTGCCTTGCCTTGTACAAAAGTAGGTTTTAATATTCTTTTAAAACAGTAAAACTTTTAGCCGCTTCTTTTTTCAGTTTGCACACCTGTCAGCAGTACACTTTTAAATCAAACTAGGGTTTTCGACTGATTTTACATTAAGAATTTAATTTCCCAATATTACGGCCATCAAGACTCCCTCAGGAGCGAGGAATACAAACCCTCCCATGTTCTATGGAATCATCTTAACATTTGGATAACTAATGCAAAAGCAGCAGGTGAGATCACTCTGAGGACTCACAGGCACAGCCCTTTTGTGCCTAGAACCCAGGCAAAGCAAAAAACCCGACAAAACCACACAGGTAGCACAAAGAAAATGATTCTCAGGAACAGTTAGATGATTTCTTGGGACACACTCAGGACAAGCTGTAACTAATTTAAGAAGTTAGTGAGCCCTGAGAGCCAGCCCCAACCTACTAAAATCCACATTTATTCACCTTACACCTGTTCTACGCAACACAATGAGCACTTAAGGAATTTTACTGCACATCTACAAAAAAAGTTTGCTCAATAAAGTCATGGCAGCACCGTACCTTTTACAACACATGTACTTTGATAAGGGCCAAGAATTTGCTGCTCAGCGCTTCTGACATGACTGACAAAGCTCTCTTCAGATAAGCTGCCAATTTACAAGTCAATGCAGCAGGATCAGCCCCAGATTTACTCCTCTGGCCTTCTACACAATTTCTTTGTTAAGAATGATCTCCTACATTTTTCAAGACTGGCATGAGGAACTAGTGATCCTTCCCTCTAGAGCACAAATCAAAGTGCAGATCACTAAACGGTAAAATAAGAACATGCCAGGTTTAATTTAGAGAAGAGGGCAGCCCAGGTAAGATGTTTGGGAGATTGGTAAATCTTCTCCCATGGCAGACAAAAGAGGCTGCATATCTTAATGTCGTATCTCAGTGTCTCCACGCAGACAATTCTTCAAGAGCATGAAAATGTGTTCAGATAAAAAATTACTACAGACACACCAAATGCAGCACCTGGTTCCCAGCTAAATTCTTTCATTCTGAAGAATGAAAGCACACTGTGAAGTAACTGGTTAATAGAAGGAATGGTCAATCCCTGCAAATTCTCAGACAAGCAAAATCCAACCAAAAGTATTATTTAATGTATTTTAAGATAAATATTTTGTCTCCCAACTCCAGTGTTGTGTATTTTTTTTGTCTGACAGACTGATGATGATCTCAGCTGAAATCTAGATGTATAGCTCTTCCTAAAACTAGCATTCTGATAAAGAAAAATCAATAAACAAAAAACGAAGGACTTCTAGGTATCCTGATTAAACCCTTCTCTTAAAATTCTGCAACATACGAAAAATACTTAGTAACTATAATGCAACAGTGACAAGACCCAAGGAGAATTTAGAGTGGGCAGGGAATGCCAAAAATGTTTAATGATACAAGTTATACAAGATACCTGTCCCAACAGTTCATCTACCTTCTGAGGATGCAAAGGGATGAGAGGGAAAGGACATTACACACACACACAATATATCAGAAGTACATCCAGCAGAATAAAAAGAAATAATTGTTACTCACACAGTATGTTTTTCCTGTACCACGACTAATTGGTATATTAAATACATTTTATGTTTTCTAAGATTCTGCTTCTTTAAATAGTTTAATAATATTATTTTATATTATAACATTAATTTTATTATCATATTATAGAAGAAAGTACTCCTACATCTAAGTTCAAGATAAATCATAAGCTTCCCAAAAGAGCACAAAATCTGAGGTTTTCTTGGCCAGAGACATTGCTCTGTGATCTTTTAATTCATTGTTCAAGTCTGAATAATTTCAAGTTAGAAAAAACTATAGCAAGTCTGTCCCCCATTTAAGTGGGATGTGATTCACGTGTAAAAGCTTGGTTGGCAGGAGAGTTTGACTGGGATAGCAATTATTCAATGCCCTGCTCTCAAAAACACTCTTCAGCCTCTAAGAGTACATCCGGGAAGTGGTTGGAAAGTAAGGGGAGGATTGTTCGTGATCTCTGGTATAAAACCTGCACAATTCTGTCAGGGGGCAGCTCAAGCCAAGGGAGGAGATGCTCCTTGGAGCCCTGCAGCCCAGCACAGGAACTCTGTCACTGTGTTACACTCTGCCTGGCTTCAAGACAAGGATATGAAATAACCCCTCCGGATCCAAGCACAGCTAAGGACCAACTCCGGCTCAGGGTGCACCAGGGTCCAGCAGCTCTGGAGCCCCTGAGGGAACTCCAGAGACACAACCCTGCAGCCCTGCCCTGCTCTGACCTCCTCTCTGCACTGGCCCCGGCAGACACAGAGCTCCTGATGAGGGACAAACCCTTCCTTGCCTATCGGTGCTGCTCTGATGCCCGGATCTCTCGCTGGATCATGACAAGGCTGAGATTTCCATCAGTGCACAGCCACGCTCTCAAAGCAGGTGTCTGTCCGGGATGAGGCACGGACTGAGCTGCCTGAATGAAAAGTTTGTACTTTCTTTGCAGAAGGGCAAGAGCATGTCTGGGAGAGAGGAAGGAGGGAGGGAGACCTTCAGGCAAACACTGAACTAATGAGAACCACCAGGAAATTGCCAAAATAACAACACGAACTTTTTAACTCTCAAAAACTCAGTATAGAGCAAAAGGCCCTAAGAATAAAAATGCTTAGAGTTACGCTTCTCTTCAGAAAGTTAACTGAAGTCATCCTGACCAAGTGAGAAATAAACATATGAATTGTCAAAATGGTTTCTGATACACCTAAATACCACACAAAACCTGTCTATGCTTGTACAACAATGGTCAGAGAGCTATCTCCCGATTTGCCAAAACACTTAGCACATTTGAAAAATGACATACACCCATTCTCTGCAGAACTCATTTTAAACCTGGAAGCTCATGTAAAAAATTTGATCCTGACCTAGCCAGCTAAAATCATAAAAATATTATTTCCCTGACATAAGCACTCCCCCCAAAAAAGTAATAAAAATGAAAGTTATCACAACTAAGCAGAAAATGGAGAGTTAAAAGTCAAGAGAGTATTTTAGAGCTTTTTTCTTCTGCGAAGCCATATCTCAATCTTTATTCAAAATAATTCAATTTGATTGCAGGACATTCCTGCAACAGGTAAACTAACATCTTTTTTAAATGATCCCTAAATAAATTAAGTAATGTATGTACTTATTTTGATCCATTTAGGTTCTGGAGCATATGGATATATATTTTAAAATATATATAGACAAACACACAGAGCTTTTAAAAGTACTATTATGAAGTCAAAGAATGGGCTGATATCATTAACACACCAAAATAAAAACAAATTACACATTTAGCAGCCAGTACTTCCACCTTTTAAAAAGTCATCAGCTAACTACTTGGAACTACATTCCTTTTTTTGTTAAGAAGAAATGCATTCACACCAACAACCTGTTCCTCCCCCCTTCCAAACTGGCCAAATACTGGAACAACAGCAGTGTCTGCCACCCTGTAGCCTAAATCATACCAGGTTACCTGTAAGTTGAACTACTCTCCTGGCTCAGAGACTTAAAAAACATTAAAAAAAAATTCTAAGCTTGAATTCCATTCTGGAATGAGTTCAAATAAATCCAAAGTGCTTAAGTTTAAATAAAAGAATTTTTGAAGCTTGGTGAATCAACCAATTCAGGACAAACAGAAATGCAGGCCTTAAAAATTTCCCAAATTTTTCACTAGAACTAAAAATACATCACAATTCTGTTTAATGGATTTTAACCCAAACATGAGTTTTAAAGGTTGCCACATCTTAAGATAAACGCAGTATTTAAATGCAAGACCTCTGACTCAACCTCCACCTTTTAATCTTTGTATTGAACTCAGACTAGGTTTACATCCTTGCAATGAGGCCCTCTGCACTTTTCACCAAACTATAACAATGCAATCTCCATTTTGAACAATGCACCTCATTTCCCTCCTTGGAAAGCTACTTTTGTCTTAAAGCCAGGAGATGCTGGATCCAGTTATAGCTCTGACCTCAAGAGCCTGAAAATTCTCGGTGTTTATAGTTTTTTGGTTTTTAAAGCCACTTCAACTTACATGTGCTTCCTCTCCTTTCAACATCAAGTCGTATTTGTAAGCACAAGCCAGCCTTTCCTGTATTTAAGAGACCTCCTTGCAAGGTATGTCACTCGTTTCCCTTGTTTTTAAATTTAAAGCGAATGCTCCAAAACACTTTTGACATTGTTTGCAACACGTCCTGGTGGATCGCGCATTTCTGCGGTCATCAGGTTCCCCATGAATATTTGCAAAGCATCCCCTTGTTCCAGCAAGCGCCGCCCGCCCTCCCTGCTCCTCTCCGTGCATGCATTTGCGAGCATCTTCCAATGCTCCCCGCGTCCCCGGGGTTGCCAGTGGTTATTTGCATACCCCTCTCCCTGGGAGTGCTTGCGGGCATCCCTCACATCCTCGCATGGGAGCGCGGACCGTATTTGCCAACCTAGTGGGAGCATGTGGGGTGCCCTCGACTTGTGTGAGTTCGCCCACGGACCCTCTACCTGGGGTGCTGCTGTAGGTGCTGTGGCTCCTGAAGCTGCTTTCAGTGCAATAACTGGCATCGTCTTCATCCTCCATCTCTTCGGGGTAGTCAGAGTCGTCGTCGTCCTCCTCCTCCATTATCTCCTCCTCCTCTTCCTCCTCGGAGTCCTGGTTATCCTCGGGGTCTCCCTCCTCCTCCTCCTCGGACACCATGCTCTCCTCCTCCTCCTCCTCCTCGCTCTCATGATCGTCGTACACCACTTTGCTGATGCTCCTCCTGGACGAGGCAGCCCTGCCTTGGCTGTTGCAGCTGCCTCCTGCGCCTCCTCCTCCCCCTGCTCCTGCCGCCCCGGCCCTGCCCCTGCCCTTACCGCCGCTGCCTCCCCCACCGGGGGTGCTGCTGCCGCCGCCGCCGCCCGCCTTCCTCTTGCCGCCC
>VXBU01006347.1:383946-398378 GCA_013400315.1 Bombycilla garrulus
CCGCCGCGGCCGTGAGGGAGCCGCCGCGACGGGGCGGCCCCGCGAGCCCCGGCGCCAAACCCGGAGTGAACTCGAACCCGGCACCGACTGCCGGCCCCGGATCCGGCACCGGTACCGACATCGAACCCGGGCACCGACAACGGCGCCGACACCGACTCCGGCACCGACATCGGGGCCAACCCCCAACCCGAACCCGGCACCGACTCCGATCCGGAATCCGAACACGGCACCTACCACAGGCACCGGCACCGCTCCTCGCCCCTTCATGCTCCGCTTGCCCCTTTTCCCTCCACCGGCACCCGGCGCGCCCCCCGCCCCATCTCACGGGCCCTACACCGCCGCTCCCTGAGCTGGCCCTGCCCCTGGACTCACCCTCTCCCCACACCAGAGTCGCTGGGCCCGTGGCTGGAGTTTCTCCCAGAGCTCGACCCGTGCCCCGAGGGAGTCCCCGGACCCGTCGGGAGCGACTCTGAATCAGGTGCGCGCCGGGCCCCGGGGCAGGGGCTCCCCACGGGGGTCTTAATTCCCCGCCCAAATCAGAGCCCCGGGTGTCCCCTCGGGAGCGGCTTCCCTCCACCATGGGCACCAAGCAGCTCCCCTGACCACTGACCCTCATGTCTGGCCATGACAGTCATGCTTTGACTCCTCGCCCGTTAAACCCCTCTTACAGCTCACCCTTACACAGCCAGTACCCGTGTGAAGCAAACACTGAGATTCACTTAGGAACGTACCATCCCCGTTTTTGTACATCAACTTTGTCTATTCTGCTGTTTCCACAGTTCCCTGGAGCACTAGGAAAGAGATGGGCTCTGTCTGCTTTGTATTCCCTCTGGTTGTCTCATTTGCCAGAGCCCACAAAGAGCTAAAAAAATCAACAAAAAACGGTTGCACAGTTGGGTTTCCAATACTGCCACTTGAATTCAGGGTATCAGTTTCATAAGCAAAAGCAGTACAAACTGAAAACCAGCCCAAGGCACACAAACATCTCGTATTTCTTACAACCAGCCTTCCTTTTCAGTGCTAGATCAAGACAGCTTTGGGATTTCAGTGAGCCAGAAATCCTGTCATTAGAAAAATAGTCTGTTTACATGTTAATCTCTTTCAGTCCCTTGTTTATACTTCTGAGCAAGGTAAAACCCAACACTGGTCATGCCACAAACATGGTAGTGACCTGTCCAATGTGTCATTTAATTTGCATTCTCCAGTAGTAATTTTTGAAGTCTCTTTGTTCATTAACTTGTTGCTCAGGCCAAGCACTTCATTAAACCCACAAACCTGCCACAGCATCAAGCATGCAACAATGGCAGCAGGGTTTAGCCCAATCTGCAGCTCTCTTATATTCAGTGTTGCAGCTGCACAGGCTCGAACCCCTGGTCTAAACACAAGATGACACACAGCAGCAGCCAACATTGCCCAACCCCATTTACACCTTTCTACTCAATTGTATTCTGAACCTTTCTAAGTTACCTTTAGATTGCTTATGTCGGGCTGATTTTTGCTACCTCTTACAAGGTTGCAGAGGATTGCAGTAACTCTTTAAATACAAGAATACACAGACACACATCTTCCATTATCTCCTTCTGGTATCATGGGAAAAATACCCGTGCATTCTGCCATCTATACACTGAGAATCTAGCAACGGTACCTAGTGTACCAATCACACAGCCTGCAGCATTGTGAGACCATTAACACCTCCGAAATACTGTGGATTTTGTGTATTTGTAGTAGATCCAAGGTGCTGAGAATCGTGCACTTTTGAACTGTGAACCAGAGTATCTAATTTCTTAATCCCATCCCTTATCAGTTGGTGATGTGGAAGTGCTTACTGAGTAAGACTTAATAATTTTCATTTTATAGGTGGAGAAATGGAGGCACAGAGAGGTATGTTACTTTCAGGGACAGGATATAAATTAGTCCTTTCCAACACAGCTTAGTACAGAGAAATCAATCCCAACCCCAACACCTGCCCATTCCACTCAGAGCAGAACATACTGGTTTGGAACTCGGAGTTCCTCTTTGGAGTCTGCTGGTAGAGTTAAATTAGCATGTTCATAAGTGAATTGAATATAGCAGGAAGAGGAATTTTTGGGTGGAGGCCCTAATCTGCTCCCATCCTTAGGACAGATGGAGAAAAAGCCTCCTTTCACCAGGCACTTGGGAGAAAATGAATAGTCCAGTTGTTCCAAACTGTTGTCTGGGTGGGTTCCTTGCTCCATGGGTAAGGGAAAGAACTTAACCTACAGCTGGATGGCATTCAGAACAAGTGACCATATGCTCTTGCTTAAATTATTGGGATGCTTCTGTCCAGTCTTTTACCACAAGCTACTTCATAACTTGTGTTAGGAATTGCATTCAGGTGGTCAGCTCTCAAATCAGTTCCACAAACATTCTTCTAAGATACCACTGTGCTGCTGTGTAACGTTACACTAGAGCTCAGGAGTCTGGAAGTCAGGTGTAGGAAGGTTTATATGACTTTTGTCATTAGTAAAAATAAGTAAAAATAACATAGTATTTGCTGTTCTGAAAATGTACTGATTATCTTGTCCCCAGCAATCCATCTTATGCTTTACTCCAGGAAATCCAGCACTACGTTTCTGTCCCCTTTTTCCCTATTCCAGATGAATAATCCCATAAATACCTTGCAACAATTCAGCTTTAAGCGAATGCCTCATCAGAAGAATAATTCATCAGATACCTGTAAAATCTTCAACAAATGTTGTTCACATAAAACTTTACTTCATCACTTTGTATTTCAAAGAGAGTCAAAACCAATCCAAGACATACTTTGAAATGCTAGAATTCAAGCAGTATAGGTGACAGTAAGTAAAAAATTGAGGGGTTTAACAGTTGAAAAAGTATTTACAGAAAACAAACTGATGTAGGTAAGAATGTTCTTATTTTAAATTCAAGATAAGTTTTCTTGTCCAAAATATTGAAAGCAACTACTGCCAGATCCAAGAAGTGCCCCTGTGTATAAATCTTCAGCTGCCACTGCAGGGTTTGGGTTTTTTCTCAGACTTCTTCATACATTTGGTACTGACAGTGTATAAATATCACTGAACCATGTCACCTTCCCAAATGACCTGAGCCTTCTAACTGTGTGCAGCTCTTTCTGGGTTACACAGCCCAAGACAGCCAAGCTATGCCCCAGCAATTCTGCAACAACCATCTTGTGTTTAGCCAAGAATTGTGTGGTATCTTACGAAGTTCTCATGATCACATATCAAAATTCTACATGAAAATACAAGAAAACATCCAGCTTCCCATCCAGTCAAAAAGAGAGATTTTAATACAGAAGGTTCAAACTTAAAACTCCCATAGAGCCATAGAATAACCAGGCTCCTCCTATGTAGAAAACAACTTTTGACAGCCCCAATATGGAGTGCTAATACATCCTTGTCATAAAAGGAATCAATACAAAATAAATGTGTTCATGAATTTCAAATTCAAATGATTTCCAGCACTTCAATAGAATAGGTCTGAGATTCTCTCAGGTGGTTCAGTCTTTGTAATTCCCGCAAACTTCCTTCTATCTTATTGAGTTCTGAGTAGAATCGTACCTGAAAATAAGAAAACAGAGATATTTATAGAAAAAATGCACTTTAACTCTTTTCATACATCATCATACTGTGGAACTATCTGTGGTTCTGCATAGTTTAAGAAATTTAAAACAAACAAATAAAGCAGCATTTGAAATACAAATGAGAGAGAGACAACTGCAATTCATGCTCAGGAAAGAGCATACAGAAGAGGACATACATAATTTGATTCACTATATAAATCTGTTGTTGCCTGTCTCCCATTTCTCAACATCAGTACCCTGAATCCAACTGAAAATCAAATAATTATCCCAGAAGATGCAACTTACTTGGGCTCTCACAAACTTATGCAGGTTTGAAAGCAACTCCTTTGCTTCTGGCAGCATCACCATGACAGTGAAGTGAGCATCAAGCAACAGGCACATCCAATCCATGATCTGAAGATAAACAAGGAAAGTACACTTACACTTCCCAGTCTGAAAATAACACACATTTGGCTTTAAAAGCTGAACTCTGAGACATTAACTTCTAATGCAAAATGCATGGGTTCATATTTTCAGGTATATTTGTGTTTTGATTGTTAAAGTATTACATCTGACCTCATACAGGTTACACTGACTGACAGTACTTTGTAGAATGAATGCAGATGTCAGTTGATTTTAGATATTGTCAACTACTCACAGTTACACATCTCAGAAAGGGAAGGAAACACTGCTCTTAGAATGAGCTGCTCACCTGATTTATTGTGGGAGAGCGTATTCCAGGAAGAGTGGTGTTGACTTTTTCACTGCATTTCACATACAGGTAATATAAATACCTGAGAAACAGCTGAAAGTAGAAAAGTCAGAACATTTGGAAAGGGCAAGCATTTAATAAACCAAGGGGTTTTGTCCTGCACATGATGAGCTGAGATTAGAATTGTTCTGATGTAAGGTTTTTCTGAAATCACTGGAAAAATCACTCCTAAGCTCAGGTACGCACAGTTCTTGAAGTTCTAGTTCAGATTTTGAGAAACGGGGGAGTTTGGTGAGCTTTTTCCTTAAACTGAGGGGCTCTGGATTTGTATTACATTTGGGATCATACAGAGTTTGCTTCTTATATTTTCTAAATTTCTATTTCTGATATAACTGACTAAATTACTGTGTCTTTTTCCTTTCCTAAAAAGCTTCTAAATCAAGCTAAGGTTACTTGCTAACAGAATATAAACATTTTCCAGGTATGGTGGGCCCTAAAGAGAGTTTCTTACTTACATGTTCTAAAACAACTAGGGACCACAAATATCAAGAAAATTACTGAAGTATGTGGAAAAATGTTATATTCCATAATATTAAATCCTACTAGGCATCCTAATTAATTTTCATGCATTAGTTTGTTATTCAGAAAACAGAAATAATAGCGAATTGCTCATATACAATAGAAAAACTCTCTTCCCCTTTCCCTCACCACAAAATAATAAGGGGCTTTTTTTAATGTTAAAATACTTACAATAGCTTGTGCAGCTGGAAGGTTTTTCAGGTGAGGCAAAAGAAATGTTTCAGTGTAAGCTGAATGGAGAACAGCATTTCTGTGCAGTGCTATTAAGGGAATAACATTGCAATAAAAATACCAGTTTCTACAAACCAGAGTGAATTCTAAAGAAAATATTTCTCCATGTTTTTGAGAGAAGTCCTATTTGAATCTTATTTCTACAATGAAATATCTACATCAACTGAACCATCACCACAACAGATTTAACAGTTCTGTCCACTGCACGGGTGCAGCTGCTTGATGTGTTTTAACAGGCAAATATCCAAAGCACTGATACCTTTTCTCTTAAGTAGAGAAACATTATTGCAAAAGTGTAACAAAACTAAGTTTCAATTGGTGTAGATACATTCTAAAAGTTCAATGTTTCTATTTACATTTAAGCAGTTTTTCTACTGAGTAGGAACAGCTCTGATGAGACCTCAGAAACTTTCAGCAATAACGGAGGATGGGGCTTTTGGCAATACCAAATATAAACATCTGCAGCACATGTAGTGCTCCAGCTTCCCTTCACCATGCAGAGGATACAGCAACGCTGCCTTCTGCAGCCCAACAGGGCAGGAATCATCATCGCTCCACGAGTGGCTTTCCTTTGGCATTTTGGTACCACACATGTCCTGGTCCATCGATGCACTGAAACCATTTTCTACAATTTCAGTCTTAACTTCTTGATTGTTGAATTCAACATCAACGTAACAGATCACAGAATCTAGATCTACATCCATACTTTGAAGCTGGTCTTCACTCACACTGTGGAAGAATATTTCAGACATTTAACACTTCTAATTATTAGCTTTAAAATCAGCAATGCAATCAACACACATAATGAACTCTTTGAAGCTTATTATGAAAACAAAAGCAGACTAAAATTTGGTGAAGAAAAAAAGGAAAGACGGATTTCAAGTTACCTTAAAAATGCTTTCAGGCAAGCGTAAGTAATTTCTTCAGGAATATCTGGAAACCGCTCTAGGCAGAGTTGTAAGAGATGCATATCTTTTTTCTCCAAAGCAACAGCCATTAAATCTGGACATAAACTGTAAGAATATGAAATTAATAGGTTGCACAGTTCACACTGAACTACACTGACAACTAAGGTAATAGTACTAATCTTCCTCCCCAGACAGACTCCTATGTAAAACATCAACTTCATTAGAAAATAGGCACCTTTGCATTAAGTTCTGATAATTCAAGAGCAGTTTATAAAGAACTTTATTTCTACTTTTTCAAGTTTTAATTTTAAAGACTTCTGCTTACATTTTAAAAAATGCAGAGTAATTTACCTGTAGGACAAGTTCCGGGTTTCAACAATCTCCTGCAGGAAAGTTTGAGGGTAGTACTTTGGATTTCTTTTACATCTGTCCGTAAGGGCAGTGACCACACAGCCAATGGTGGCTTGCAGATCTGGAGTTGGTCCTTTTGCCATCAGTTTTCTCAATTTGGTTTCCAACGTGTAATTAGGAGCATTCTGGAAAGGACAAATACTGTGCAACTCAGAAGTACAAGGCACACATTTGAAAACTGCCCTGGCATTAATTAGACCAAGTAGAAGCAGGCCTATTTTGGAATTCAAGTCACAAAAATTTACAAAAATCCCTCACCACTCTGTGTTTTGATAGGATAATTTTTCTCAAGCATGAAAGAACTAAATGAGGAAATTCCTCACTCTGAACTCAGGTAGCACTAACTGCTCATGGATTAATCACCACTTACATCAGTGACAACACCAAGGTGTCCAGCCACAGGTGAACTGTAGGTAAGTCTCCCTTCCTGTGTGACCTATTTCAGCACTTGCAACAAGTTCTAGAAAGGAACTAAAGAGCTTATTGCTGTATTTGCAGTGGAATTCCTGATAACTCCTCCAACTTCCTACAGTCAAAATGCCTTAAATTAAAGCCTTAAATAATAATAAATTAAAGCCTTAAATAATACTCTAAACAAGCAAAGTTCAGATGAAATATCCTACCTTACCTACTGTAAGAGACTGTCATTAAAAATGAGCAAATCTGTGCAAGTTTCCAGAACTCAGCTGTTCTAAGCCGCGTACAATACAAAACACGCTCCTATGACAAAGCTTAATTTCATCATGCCCAAATGCTGTTCTTGCACAATAATAATAATAACATCCTTCACCTCATCTGTTCAAGGCAGCTTGGTCAACCTGATATGTGCAAGAGGACATGGAAAGAGGTAACAGCTTAAGAGACACCTAGAATATTCTGGGAGTGTCTAAACACTAGTTGAGGATATTTGGGTTACTCACTTTATAATCTAGTAAGAGCTGTTCAACTGATAAGGTCTCGGGTTGTTCTCCAGCAACAGGGCTTATTCTTGATCTTAACTGCGGTAAAGAAAAACAGAGTTATTACTCAGCTCCAAAATATTTAAGGATTTCAAGCAAGATAACGAGTCACTTCATGCGTCAGTTTGCTGTCCAGACTATAATTACAACCTCCAATTACAGAAACAGTGTTAGAAATTTTACTTTATCTGTTACTGATTGGTTTTTTCTGCTGCAACACCTAAAAGTAGCAGCATGGGGAAGAGACAAGACATACAACAACCTCAAAAGACCCTAATGCTAACTCACATTCATTCTGGACTCTGCTTCCAGAGCTACAGACTCCTGGGACTGAAAGGAAACCACCAGCTCCTCATCTTCCAGGGTATTCCAGTTCACAAACGAGGACACATCTGAGAACACACAAATGAAACTACATGAAGAAAACACTTACAGTACATTTACTGAAGTATGAATATTGCATCAACTTCTTATGATAATAGATACTTTCTAAACTATAATGCAAGTGATTTTTTTGCCAAGAAACTCGCCAGTTTTATTTCAGCAGCGGGTAATTTTATGACCTTTTTTATACTGTTTCTCCATTTTGCCTCTGTGAGCAAGAGAAGTTATTACACAATTTATCCTAAGCATTGCTTGCAATGTTTTACCAATGCAGTGTTTAATTAAAAGCACTATGACGGTATAATTTTAAACTGAGATTCACAAACTAAGGTTTGACATTGCCCTGTCCAATCACAAACTTTTCGAAAGTACTTCTTGGGAAACAGCACTTCACTTTGTTTTCAGTATTCATCACCAGCATTCCAGTGTTCTCAGAAATTCCAGTATCTGAATGACAACAGGTTAATGGAAGCCACAATAAATTCAGACATTTGTGTGCTTTGGTGTTCCCAGCACCAGTAAATTTAATAGCCAGGAACACAGTACAGTGTGAAGTTGTTTCAAGCTGTTTAGATTCAATTAATTTTATAGGACTGTGTTAAAATTATTTTTATACAATTTCAGACATTTTCCTTTTACAAGATCTTTTCAATGTAATTATAAAAAAAAAAAAATCCTACCAGGGCTTTGACTGTCCTTGAGCTTTCCCACAGCAGCTGCCAAGGATGATGTTTCACACTTGTACATAATTACAGTCAGCACTTTCCCATGAATTAGAAAAAATTTTTCTTCATAACACCACAACTGCAAAATATTAAAATGTATCATTAATGAGCAGAAAAGTGAGTTCCTGCACTGATGCGTAACTCCTTAATGTAAACTTCAACTGCAAGTCAGCGATCAGATTATTTTAAATTATTTGCAGTAGGTTTAACATTTGTTAGCAAATCTTCACTAACTGCTGATTTTAAATACAGAAATTAAAAGTGTGGAGTACTTTTCTAGATACGTTCTAAAATACAGTGGCCGCTCCAAGGCACTAAGTCCTCTGAAAATGTCGCTTTTTAAGTTTCCTCTTGTGCAACTTTAAGACAAAAGCAGTCAGCTGCTCTGGTTCCCTAGTGCATTTATTCCTTAGGTGTCATTTTACCTATTTGACTGCTGAATAGCTGTTCAGGTGTTCATAAAATCATTTTGGTCTTCAACTGCAAATTGCCTGAACAGAACAGACACTGCTGGGTTTTGTGTTCAGCGATTTTATTCACACCAAATAATCATGACCATGAGAAGTGACAAAGTGCTAAATTACCACAGAAATTCATACAGGCTACCATTCACCCAACGAATATTCTGACAGAAACTGCTCATCAACTGGTCACTATTAATTTTTGCTGCAGAAGTTGTAACTACTGCTATTCCAGCAGCAGCAGAGCTCTGCAGCCCAAGGCTCCCTTCCCTGCTGTCAAAAGCAAAAAGCTCAAGCACTCCACACCCATGGCTGAGCTTTACCTGGCCGCTGGTTCCCAGGGGCAGCTCCTTTGAGGCCTGCAACGTCTGAAATTTTGTATTCCATATGGTCAGGCACTCTGAGGGAAGTAAGAGACGGATGAGATCAAAAAGCAACAAAAGCGCTACATTTGCTTTTGCTACTTTCAGTTACAAACGCTGGAGGAAAAAGAAATAACTGTTTCAAACCAGCTCAGACAGTATTTAGCATTAGGAATTACATCACTAAGGTTAAATCTCAAAAGTTGGTTTTCCAGTGAAGAGCTTTAAACCACAAGCTGGGACAAGAGGGACTGCACAATTTTCCCACCTACCACTTTGCCCAAGGAAATTTTAGACCTTACAACACCTTAATGCGATTTTTCAAGTTACCTCTGGGTTCCTTCCCAGGGGCAGCCAGCCCGCCCAACACTGCAACGTGGTCTTTGTCCAGGGCAACCAAAGATGTTCCTTTCAGAACAGCTCCAGATACTGAGAAGTTTAGTAGTAGTGACTTGGACAAAATTTCTTCTTCTTCAGTATCTTCCTGCAGAGGTATCAGAACCTGATACACAGAGTAATTGGAATCTGCCAAAAGAAAAATAATAATCACTCTTTTACAATTGTTTTTTGTGGAAAAAATACCTCTTTGATATCATATGGGAAAAGGATATCAGAAAAAGAACAATACCCAGTGAATGCTGAAAGACGAATTAACACAGGATATTTAAAGGACTAATTATGATCCAAAATAAAGGTACAGCAATAAAGGTGTAGTGAGATCTGCAGGGCACAAGTAATCACAGGTAGGAATAGTTGGCCTTTGCAACCACTGAACTATAAGGAATCTTTAATTACTACTTGTAGCTGTTTTAGGAAGCTGTTTTAAAAAAATAAAAATATTAAACAGCAATTCATAAATATGAACATTTTATGTCCTTTCATACAATTCTTTGCTTCATTAACCCAACCCACTAACAAATGTAACTTACACAAACACAGAAGTGTGACAGTTTGGTTTGCTATATGTGCTGTGAAACACAGTGGCTCGGCTGATTCCTGTTCCAGCTTGTATTTGTGTAGACTACCCAGCTTAGGTTTCTGTACATAGACAAAAAAATCCCCATCCTAAAATAAAAAAAAAAGAAAAGAAAATTTTCCCTTAATTTATACAAAAAAAAAAAAGATATAACAGAAATTCAGATATCAGTACTGCTTAACTTTGGATGTTGTGACAAATTAGGAAATTGTGCTCTCTATAGGACATGCAGAATAATTCGCAGCAGTCTGCAGACTCTAACAAGTAAAAAAAATTCTTATTTGATGCAACAAATGCAGTAAGAAGCATTTGCATAAAGACAGATTAATGTATAATTCCTTTTTAAAAAACATACATCCTATTCAATAGTTCTTCACAATAAGTGATGAAGAGTCACACAATGTCTGCTGCACTTCATCTTATTAATTGTTCTCTGCAGTTCTGACAGCCCAGCTTCTCAGCCCTGAATGCAACACAACTTCCATTTAACTGCTCTATCGATTAAATCTGGATAGTAATTCCACTAAAAGCTCTTAAAATCAAATTAAACCAGTGATGGATTTTGAAAAAAGCACTCAGGTCTCCTGCTATGAGAGTTTTTAAAATAAAACATATTTAACTCACTTTCTCAGTAGTGAAAATTAAGACAGGTTGTTGGCCTTCCATAAAAGCTCCACTCCACCTAAAATCAGAAAGCTGGATGAACATACTCTAAATTCTAGATTTATATATAAAGTCGTATCAGTATTCCTTAGGCACCTACTAATTTTTAGGAAATCTCTATAAATAACTCTAAGATTTTAAAAGCAATGTGTTGGAAGAAAACACCCAACCCCATGATCCCGGTCTTTGATTTCCCTCCATCTCCTCAAAAGAGGGAACAACTTTCATCATCACAGTCAATTCCTCTGAGCAAGAAGCACCACAAAGTGGCATCAATCACCTGATGACTTCCCCTGAGATGACGTTTTCAATCTCCTGCTGAGGGGCCTCCAGGAGCACATCCAGCGTCCGAACCGCCCCTCCCCTGAACAGCACCAGCGGCCCGCCGAGGGGCAGGGAATGGATCCTGTACACATCTGCTGAGAGCTGCAAGAAAAAAACCAACCTCTGCTCTCTGCTACACCACCCTGAAAACTGAGGGCTTTAGTCATTAGTCAAACCTTTTCCAATACACTTTTAACAGAAGAATGATAAACCTTTAAGATTCTTAATAATGTAGATCTAGTAGTTGCTAGTAGCGAAACACACTAAATAATGCAAATCACTACCCAACAAAAAGCCAGAAAAATGTCCTGATGGGCATCACATTCCTAATCAGAAAAAACATGACAGGGTCAGGAAGTCACATAACCGCTCTACATCAACACACAAGGTGATGTTTAACACATCAACCAGCAGAACACAAAGATCTGTAATTGAACACATTTCATCATCTTTAGAAAGTCCTCAGAAATACTGGCATGGCATAATAATCACTTTAAGAGAAATATTCTGATGACAAAGTTAGTGCAAGTGGATTCCCTGCAATACTTGTGAAGCACAAGTTCACCTAAAATGTAATACGGCCAATAATATGAAAATTAGAGCACTTTTCCCCTCCACCAGGATCCAAAACACAGAGAAAACATGGAGACTTACTGTTGCTTTAAAGGCTTTGTCCAAGTTAATGTCTTCATTCTTCCATATTCTCAAAACCTTTAAGAGAAGCATCATTTTTAAGTAAATCATTAACACACAGACTTCTCAGCACTCAAAATACCAGCAACTGCAACAGGAGGAAAACACACAGGGAATATTCACTGAGTCTTTAGTGGGACCTGCCCCAGGGGGGCAGGCAGAAACAGCAGGAATAGAAACCAAGCTCAGAAATCCTGAGTTGGAAAGAAAGGATAGGAAAGCATAAAGAAAAAGACCCAGCAGAACTCTGAACGAAAGTAGATCAGAGTGATGGAGAAAGGTGAGATACAGAATACAAATGATCTGATTTTCACAAGCAATGCAAGGCCAAGAGTGATACTTCATCAATAACAATGAAAAGCCAAAGGCTCAGCATCATCTAAGCAAATGCTACACAGAGAAACTTTTAACTGTGAAACACGAGCAGAAAAACAAGGATAGGGGTGTGAATAATTGTAACCACTCCTCTACCATGATCATGCAGCTCTAAAAGTCACCCAGGCTGCAACAGGAGAATTAATTCATCCTTAGGGAGGGTGTGCACGGGACACTGAGAATCTCCTGTGTTTGAAGGGCTGCCAGACCACAGTGCTCAGCACAGAAGCTGCTCACGTCACCAGTGCGCCCAGGGCTGCCTACGCTTCCACGCAGAAATGTCACACTGCTGACTTTTTTCTACCTGCATTCCCTCAGGAGGGCCCAGCAAATCCTTTTTCCCTCTAAAGAAGGATGAAGGCTCTCACCTTGTCATCATGAACTGCAACGTACTCGTGGGTTTCCAAGTTGCACACGACAGGACAGGTGAGAATCTGCCCATGTTTAACCGACCAACAGCCCAGGGGCTTCTGATCCGAAATCTACAGAGGCAGAACAAAGACACTGCAATTAACATGTAACACATGAAAAACCACTTTGGGAACTTCTCTCATGACAGAAAGGAAATGCAAGGCAGCCACATCTGATCTCAATTAGAATATTCAAACACGCTATACTTGGAAATTCCTCGAGCATTCCTCTTTCCACCTCTAACACCAACAATTTCAGAGTAACAGGAAAGAACGCTATATTACTTATATTTCTTCTCATGTAAGAAACAACTTTGACCTGTAACAGTCTGAAGGGCTTATCCATGAAGCACAGGTACAAGACATGGCTTTTTCAAAGAGCAGATATTAATTCTATCACTAGAGTAATTTGTTTTTACTGACTAATACAATCATACACAGCCTTGTGCCTTTTCCTATTTCAGGGTGGGTTATTGAGAGCAAGAGCAGTGGATTTTGCAGTCTGAACTCCTTTTCTGTACGATTCACAGCTGACTGCTCTGAGAGCACTCAACCCCCTCTCCTCACTCTGGAGAGCATTGTAAGTACTCGTATTTAAAGCACGCTTCTGCTCTCACATATGGTCTTGGCAGTGGGAATAAAAGGAGCTTGTATCAACAACTCACTTAGATGATGGAATTGTCTGGGTTAGAAGGGACTTTAGATCACCAAGTGCCATCCCCTGCCATGGGCAGGGACACCTTCCACTGTCCCACCTGGCCTTGGGAACTTCCAGGGATCCAGGGGCAGCCACAGCTTCTCCGGGCAGCCCATGCCAGAGCCTCAGCACTCTCACAGGGAACAATTCCTTCCAAGTATCTAACCTAAACCTACTCTCTGTCAGTTTAAACCCGTTCCTGCTTGTCCTGTCACTACAATCCCCACCCGCATGGATGTGATAGTCAATCAAACGCAGAAACTCAAATACTTGCCACAAAGTTTCTTACTATGGTCTACTGAAGAACAGAGACCAGAACACACTTTCATTTCCAGGTGCTGCAAACTAAAGTCTCCCTGCTGCCTGCAGGACGGCAGCTGGCACCGAGTGACAGCCAAGAACCGGGCACTGCAGGGAACAAGTACCTCTGCCTTCGGGAACGTGTTTGTCGGGACGGGAAATAGACACAGAATATCAGCAAAAGGAGAAATACGCGAACAAGCGCCCGATCCGCCCTTCGATCCGGAGCAGAGGGAGCGCGGGCAGCGGGGAGCGCAGGGGGCAGAGCATGGCCGGGCCGGGCTGCAGCCGCTCTCGGGCCGGGATCGTTCCTCGTTCCCTGCCCCGCTTCCCGCCGCGGATGGCGGCCGGGGGCAGCGGGGCCCGGCCCGGACAGGTCGGGAGAGCGGGAGCAGCGCGGCCCCGGGGCTGCCCCACACCGAGCCCGCGCGGGCGGTACCTTGAAGAGCGTGGCGGCCCGGCCGCGCTCGGTGAGCAGCACGAGGTCGCTGCCCGGGCCGGGCTCCAGGCACAGCCCGGGGCCACCGCCGCCGGGGCCCGGCCCGCGCAGCGTGAAGCTTTCGCACAGCGCCGCCATCTTCGCTAGGCCCCGCTCTCGCGAGAGTTGGAGCGGCGCGCGCGCCCACGTGACCCGGGCGGGGCCGACAGGAGCCGGGAGAGGCCCGGCGCTGTCACCGCGGGGAGCGCGCGGGGCGGCACG
>VXBU01006347.1:398446-421527 GCA_013400315.1 Bombycilla garrulus
GATTGTCCCCTCGACAGGGGACAGCGGGGATTGTCCCCTCGGCAAAGACACGGGGGGGATTGTCCCCTCGGCAAAGACACGGGGGAAATTGTCCCCTCGGCAGGGGGACAGCGGGGGACAGCACAGCCCGGCCCCGCTGACCGCGCAGCTGGAGGGTCCCTTCGTGTTTCAGCGCTTTGTATTTTCCTGCGCAGGATTTTGAGTGTTTGCAGGTTTCAGCGCAGCCCTACCCAGGAATGGCAGTCCAAGCTGTAAAAGGTCAGGGCGGGTCACCGGGGGTCACTCTGGGCCTGGGCACTGCCCCACCTGTTCAGCCGCCCCTGGCTCTGGTGCTGGGGCCGGGCACAGTGACCCAGCGGCTGCCGAGATGGCCCCAGGCTGCGCGGGCTCTGTCCCCTTTGCGCCGTGCAATTTCCAATTCGAAACATTTCCAGTCCCCTCTTTGTTCCCTCTGCCCTGTCCCACGCTGCTCTGAAGCTTTTCCCTCCTGCATGAGCGCTGCCGTTCGTCTGGAGCAGGGAAAGCTTCGTTTCTATGGAGAAAGTCTCTATGTAAAAGCTTGTAAAGAACCGTTGTACAAGGGAAATTCCTGTTGACTAAAATTAACTGACTTGGAGACAACCCTGAGAGGATTTGAGTGGTCTCTTTTCCAGTATTTTCCACTTGTTTGGTACAACACTGAGCTGCCAAACCCTGCATAAAGAATTAGATTCCCCACTGAAAAACTTCCTTGTCAGCCAAATGGTCATTTACAAGTGAACGGGCTAATGCCAGACTGATGGGGCACCTGCCCTGGTAAAACCTTTACAGAGCTGGGGCACAACAGAACCCAAGAGAGGCTCTAAGTGCTTGAAATTTTCCTCACAAAGCTAATTCTTTGTGCTCTTTAATTTTGAGGAAGTGATTTGCAGAGCTGGGGTAGAAATGTCAATGGTACATGTTAATGAGGAGGTTCCTGCGTACAGGAGACCCAGTAAGAGAAAACAGCCACCATTGTAAAGAATAGTTGTTGGCAGTTTATTTACAACAAAATGCAACGAAAAATACAATATTAAAAATAATAAATAACTTGGAAAAAAACCAGAAACTAAGTCATATGAGATAAATGACAAGTCAAATTCTCCTGCTGAGCCTTGCACTATTGAACGTGCAGAGCAAATCAAGACTTGGTCCTTCTTTGATGGTGGTGATGCATTGCCTGATCTTGCCATCAGTGTTCTAAATAAAAGAAATTAATTACTGGACATAACAGAATCACGTGGAACTAACACAGAAATTAAATAAACCAATAAAACCTGTTTTAGTGACACCACAAAACTACAGGAGATCATAATTCAATGACCATGCTGCTCATTTAAAGCAAAACATTGTTAGACTTATTTAGCAATCTTAACTTATGCATAGAAAACCAAGTCCAAACAATGGCAACAGAAAATCTCCTATTGACAAGATCTTGAATTCTTTCTTACTGCACTCACTAATTCATAAAAAGCATATACATTTGGCTTATTTCAAAGGATAACACATTGTTTTGAAGTTATAGTGCAGCAAGCTTCAAAGCAGTTTTAGCAAAGTATAGCGGTCTTCTTTGAAACTGAAATTCACGGAACAAATATTTCAGTTTCAAAGTCTCTAGTGCAGCAATTGATGCAAATTGGCTACTAGACGTCACAAAATCACCATCCAGAATAATCAAAAAAGCCAAAGAACAAGGTCAAATAGTTTCTTTCCATAGGATTTATCCAGTCCTTTACAAAGTTAACTATTACATTCATAAGAAATCCCATTAAGTACATGTTTCAGGCATGTGCTATTCCTCACAAATTTTGTGGGTCCCTCCCTTTTTGATTTTTTAGGAGATTGACCCTTCTGAAGCTGCATTGAATAGCCAGTTGTTTTGTAATGATTGTTCTATCCAAAATACACAAAACTACAAGCAAAGCCTGGAGGTTTTCACAGAAACCTGAACAAACTCATCACAGTTTTTGCTCTGAACTGTATTCTCCTTGATAAAAAATTCCTAGCAGAGCTGCATCACAGAATTTTGTCACTGTGGCAGGGAGGAGGAACACGGCTGTGTTCACCATGCTCTGAGGCTGTACTCAGTAAATAATCACAGCACTTATTTTTGCAAACAAAATGAGGAATACCTGCAAAACTCTCTATTTTAATCCTAATAAATGTGTCCGAAAATACAACAGAAAGGGAAAAAGCAGTACTGAAAACACCCCCTTCTCCTCAAGGTGTTACACTGAAATACTCAGACTTTCCTTCTCATTTAATTTCATGTGTGCCTGCTGGGAATATTCTAGAAAAAAGCTATCTTACCCTAAATAGCAGCCAGCCAAAGAGAAAAAGGCATTTATTTAAAGATCGTACTGACCAGAGGGGTGATGACTGCTGGGGAAAGCAAGGCAGAATTCAGCACTGGGTACTTCCACCGCCAGTGACAACCTGGGCTATTCTCATTCAAAGCAGGGACACATCACAGATCTTTTAATTGGCCTTGACTGGGCAGCACACGAGGCAGAGTGGCTGTTCTGAGCCTGCCAGTGGTGAATCCAGGGTGGGGACACTGAAGCTGGGCACAGCAGGGACAGGGTGACAGGGTGTCCTGTCACTCTGACACCCCAGGGTCGGGGTCTCTCTCTTACATCTCTGCCAGGCACATATTCAAATCCGTCTTGTTCAGGTAGGCTAATCATTTTCACGAGTGACTTATCCCCAAATCTACTTAATATCATGATCAATGTATTGAAAATCAATCAGTTCAACATGAGTAAAGGTGGTGCTGTGATCTAACAATCTGTGTTAAACCCAGATTTCAAAATGTGAATAGAAACAGTCACATGTGAGCACCAGGACACCGAATAGATTGACACTGAATTTGTCTTGAACAAATTAAAAATCCACCAAAACGCTTTCAGGTGGAGCAGACCTGAACTATTTTTGTATGGGCCAAAGTCAGGCAATGGGAAAACAATGTTTTATGTTTTCCAAGGTTTCCCTTTGCTACCAATGTTCCAATCTTGACACTAAATCAATAACAACAATAAAAAGATTACACATGATCCTGTGATTCCATAATGTGCACCCTTGTTAAGCTGAAATCATAAACCAGTGTAGGACAGTTTTGTTTTCATTATTACAGCCCCTTCTTTTTAAACAAAACAGCATCACCCATCAGGTCACCAGTGACTCGGAATTACCAGCTCTGGGAAAAAAAGCAAAGCCAAGCATGGACAGGACATGGGAGAATGCAGGAAGTCAGACCACAGCAGACTTACAGAGAGCTCTTGGATTTTGCTGGCTGCAGGATTTTCACTATCAGACAAATGAACACTTGTTTCAGTGCAGGTTGGCAGTGGAACTACTTCTGCTCCTAAAACTTCTCCCTAAACGCCACACATTCCACAAAACTTGTGCTGCAGCTGCAGCCAGTGAGGAGCTCAGCACATTTTAGCCACTGTGCCTCAGGTTTGGGCACCCCAAACTGAGTGTTCAGTATTCAGTGAAAGCTCAGCTATGGAGAAGTCTCTTTTTCTCAACCCATGAACCCTCAGTGGTGGCACAAAGTATCAGGCACTGGGTCATCATTCAGATAGGAGCTGTCATTCCCTGGGAATTGAGCAGTGGCTCATTGGTGTCACCAAGAGACAGGAGCTGCAGCAGCCACCGAGCAGCAGCTTGTGTGGAAGAGAGCAAAGTGCCCCAAAGCAGGGGCAGCGGGGAAAGGGCCTCACCCAGCTCGTGCTTGGAAGAGACCACTCCTGCCATTTATTTTTCTCCTTCCACTATCTACACTTCCCTCTGGGAAACATCCTTGCCTACAGTTGAATTCCAGAGACTGAAGAGTGATTTCACACGCAGACTGGAAGAGCACTTTGGTTCCTCACCATCATCCACTATTTGTTTTGCTTTTTGAAGTGGCTGATTTTGTCCCCCTTCCCCAAATGCGGCAGTGCCTGGACCTGGCTCTCTGTCAGATTGTTCTGCTTAGCGAAGATGCGAGGCAGGAAAGAAAAAGGAGTCTCCTGTTTTCTTCCCTGTACATTCAAGGTCTCTCAGTCTGACTACCACCCTTCCAGCAAGGAAAAGACGGAATTCAGTGCTTTTGTTTCTCAACTGGCACAATTCAGCTGCTTTTTTCAATGTCACAGAACACCACTGATGAACACCAACACTCCAAGCTCACAAAAGGACAGGGGAGAGTTAGTAAAATACATTATCTACAAGAAATAGGTGGTTCCTTCTACAAATTCTGTGCAAGGTAGAAATAGTTCAATGGCCTCAAAGTCACTATAATTAATTACAACTGGGGCTTTGATACAGTGATATTTTAGGTTTGAAAATATTTGTGTTTTGTGTTTTAGGCCCCGAATCCTGAGTCATATAAAGCGAAATGTGGATCTGTTGGTGTTCAAGTACAATGAGTTACAGGTCAAAGGTTTATGAAGATACAGGAGAAGGCTGAGAGTGGGAAAGATTCTAAAATTGCTTATAAAAGAAGAAAATGAGAGGGTTTTTTTCTGTTAACCCTGCAGTCTAGTTGGCACTAATTTGCCTCAGAAGTCCTTGGCAGATTTACTTAATACCTACTCCTAATTATAAATGCTGTGACCTAGATGAGGGTTTGCAAGCAGAATACTGCTACAGAAAGATTGGTTTTCGTTTATAGCATCCCCTCAGACTGTTCCATTGATGTCAGTAAGATGCACCATATGGCTTGAAAAACTACTTTAGGAATATATAAATTACCTTCTCTTGCATGCACTTTTCAGAAGGTTTTAAGGATCAAGTCTGAGGAAAGGAGTTATCTTTCCACACTGGAAAGATTATTTGAAACAAACAAACAAACAAACAAACAAACAAACCCAACCAACAAACCACCACGACCTTTGTAGCAATGTCACTCTTGCTGTGGCAGACATGGCTTATCAGGAGGAAACATGCAGAGTTAATTTAAAAGGTTTTTTTCGATGGATCTGGAAGAGTGAGAGTTTCTGGAGCAGACTTTTTTCGAGGCCGGTCTTTGGGAACTGTTAGGAAATCAGGAGCATCTGTGGAGAGAGGAGTTGATGGAGCACTAGATGGAGCACTGCGGGTTGAGGAAGGCATGGAAATGTTAGAGATAGATATTGCCGGTGGGAAAACCCCAATCTTCTTGTTGGTAGCTTCCTGAGTGGCTCGTTCAAACTCTCGGACTTCATCCATTGTCATGTCTTCAACGAGAAGGAATGAAAGACAAAGGCATGTTAGAACAATTTCAAATAATTATTTCATTAACTCAGTTAAACTACTTTCATCCAAATCCTACATCAGGGAATGATTGCTTATCATGCATCTCATTAAGTGATTCTCCACATGAATGCCTCCCCATTGTAAGGCGCTGACTGGAGCACAATGAGCACAATGTAAAGGAAACAAAGTTTTAAGCACATTAATCACGTACTAATGATTCCTCTACCTGGGTCGGAACTGAATAAAGATTGCTGCCTCTGTAATTGCTGGTAAAAATCCAGCTATTCCACAGGCAACTAAAGAGCACATTTGGATACAGTCAGCAGGTAGCATTTTTCAGAACTTCAAACAAAATACAACTGAAAGGGGTTTTAAATTTTTCATTTAGGTTATGAGCCCAAGTGAGCAGAGGGTTGTCATGGTTTGTTCATCTGCTGTAATTATCAAGGGACGAAAAATTCTCTCTCCTTCCATTGACTTGGAGCTGCAGCTTCATGAGCAGAACAGAGCCGGTTTTGCTTTTCCACAAATCAAGCCTAAAGAATTCCCTCTCACTTGACAAAGCCACAACACTCAAAGCCGTGCTTCCCAACTTTCCATCCGGAAACTTCGCTTAAACCCCGGCGGGGAAGTGACAAATCCACTGTTCAGCTCCCTGCAAAACGCAGGCAAATGAGCTGAGGGGTTGAAGGCGCTCCGGAATGGAAAGTCGGGTGCCCAGGACGTGTCCCGGTGCTGCCGAGCCCCACAAGAGGGCAGCGCGATCCCAGCCTGGACGGGCTCTGCCGGAGCCGAGCCCTGCAAAACCTCCCATGAAATCCCAGAGGAATGACATCTGCTACAAACTGGGAAGTTGAGCAGAAAATCAGCAAGGCTCTTCTGGAACCTGCTGCTCCATGTCTGCAGTGCCTGCAGAACGCCCACCGAGCCAACTGAAGGCAATCTTAAGATTTTTGCTGAATGTCAAGTTAAATTCATAATTTTGAATTATTTCATTAGAACATTTATAGATTCTTTGAGCCACGAAAGCTCAAAAACCTAGAAATAAAACCAGTAGTCTTTTAATCATTTAAGAATTCTCACATATTCAGGTGTCTGAAGCACAGGACTGGAAGTGGGGATTACCAAATATGTGACAAAATCCTGGCCTTCCAGGGCACTGATGCTTTTTACCCCTACCCCAACTGCAGACATGTGCAACCTTGGCTGTCGGAGCAGCTTTCTATTGTGTTCCAACATCACATTAAATAAACAAAAGCGCGCGGTGCCGGCTGCCTGCGCTGCCCCCTGCCCCACATTCCAGGGACCCTTCCAGCCCGCACTGGCACTATGAGGAGTGAGAAGATGCCTGTTTCAGATCTGACAGAAGTGCTGGCAATAAACAGATGGTCCCAGAGGAACTGTACCTACTCGTGTTGGAGAGAGCTTTGAACCTGGTTTGCTGGTTTACATTTCGTTTCACACCCTGTAAGAGTGGGTGAGCGTTTCTGCACTCCAGGTGTCCCAAATCCCCCTGAAATCACAGGGATTTCGATTGAGGAATTCTGTACGACGTGAACCAAAAGCTGTCTTGGACAAATGAAGGGGACAGGAAGGTTTCTCAGTTCACTGTTCTTTGAAGTGAAGTCTTGCTGAGTGGAGCCTCCAAGACTCTTCATTTTCAATTCAGACATGAAACACTTCAATTGACTTTTACTTTTTAGCTTATATTTGCTTTCATCTCCTTCTGCTGTGATATACACTCAAGTAAAACAGTCCTTACACTGAGCTAGGAAGACTCAGATTCGATTTTTTTTTTTTCCTGTTCTGACCTCAATGACCATTTTTCCACATGGAAACTACAGGTGGCAGACTTCATTCAGAACCAAATCCTGACGAGTAGAGCCAAAATCTGAATTCTCTACTAAGGAGTAACCCTGATGTCAGGGAAGCTGCTGTGTCACGAGCACAAGAATTACCTTCCTGGGCACTACACAGACAACATCTCCTCAGGCTGGGGCCAGCTGGTACTGAGCAAGAGCCAAGGAAAGACATGGAGCCCTTCAAGCCTTGCCCCAAAGCGATTACATAACTAAACCCAGCACTGAGTTCCACAGCACCGTTAGAAATAAAGGAATAATGACATTTCAGGAGCAAAGGCCACTGCAACGTCTCTATTTGCAGAGAGTATCAATCTCTAATTTTAGGCCTCTACTTGTGGGGCCCAAATTAGGCAATTAAGTACTTCATGAAATCTCCAGACTCTGAACCAGAGAATCTACACAGAAACCTGCCCTATTCCACAAACCACTGTTACATAGTTCTGAAAACACTTCCCACCTTGCTGGTAGCTAATCAATGACGGTGACATTAAAGTTACCTTGAAAAGAGTGAATAACTCATTAGATTTTTTTTCTCAGTACTCACAAAGAATTTGTACCACAGAAGCTTTCCACTCCCCATGTTCTTGCCTTTTTGACTGGACCACTGTGAACTCCTGCATTTTTTAACTATTCAAAGAATAGAAAGTAAAAATCCTCTTTAACTTCCTCTTCATGCATCCAACTGAAATTTGAACACTGTGTTTTCCTGGTTATATATGAGCCCAACCCCACCCTCCCTTACATAACTGGCAGGGTTACAGTGCAAACCAAATGCAGGATTGCACCTCATGGAGAAAGATTCTGTTCTCATTGAAGCAAAACCTCCCCAAAATTCCACTGACTGATCAGCAATTGGTTTCTCTTTTCTGGTCTGTGCAGATGTATTGGCTGAGCATTGGCAATATGTTTTAAAAATTGACATACTCTTGCTTTGGCATGACTCTCTATTTCATCCACAGTAGATGAATGTTGGTTGCAAACTTTAATGTTGGTTTTTTCATGCATATTTTTCTCGTATTCTCGAACATCATCCATAGTCATATCTGTAAAGAGTTCAAAATTGTTGGCATTTTCCATTGATTCAGCGCAAACTTTATTTGTTTTTTCCTAAGGAGAAGGTTCTAGGAACACAAAGTCTTTCAGCAGAAGCCAACAAAAGATTTTTTATAAAGCAAGGAACAACTAGCTTTATGAAAATCGCCTCATAAAGGTAGTTGTGTCAGCCAAGGAAGGTGCGAGGTTAAGTCAAAGGGAGTCAGAGAACAGGAAGGAGTGGAAATTGTTGAGGAGTGTCTGTGTAATGTAAGGTAGGCAGGAAGTACTGAAGGGCAGGCCTTGGCAAATGCCAAGATCTTCTAAAGAGATTTTAGAAGATCCTCTGGAATAAAGGACAGATACAGAAATATTATAACTATTTACTTACCTTTCCAGCAATTGCAGAAAAGAGTTTTTGTTAACTTTGCATTGTACATCTCATAACCAGAAAAACTCTTAGTGTTAGAGCCCACACCAGTTTAGATTCCACAAACTAACACTTAAATTGGTAAGTGAATTAGTAGTGACTATGTTAACGGTTTTGTAGCATCAAGCAATTGAATGAATGATGAAAATTAGAAATATCCCAGAAATGAGGCTGATCCCACCAGCAGGATCACTGAGCACTGCCCAGCCTGGCAGTGGTTAACACTTTCAACAGGATTTGTTATCAACCACAGCTTCAGCAAAAACATAAAGAACCCAGTAATTGATCTGTGACTCTTCTGTGTATTCCCATGCTTTCCATAAATGCACTGGGGAGTGAGGAGTCAGAACAGGAGCAGCGTCAGAGTTTGGTCTGTTCTTTACGATGCTGTGGGAACTTCGGAGCCTCGTAAACACAGCCATCAACTTTTTACTCAAAAAATTTAAAGAGCATTTTATTAGCACAGTCTGCTTGCAAATGGGTGCCCCTTTGGTCATGCACTATGATCTGCCCTTGAGGCCCCCATTTTCCTCAAGTTTATGATGTGCCACTGGGATTTGGGAATTCTTGTATCACAACACTCCTTGTTCTGTGCTGTGAGGCTCCTGCTGCATTTTACGAGGCAGCTTTTAAGGCAAGATGCAACTTCAGCTGCTGTAGAGGCAGCGCAATGTCATATTTCATTAGTAAAAAGAAATGCAGTCTAAACTTTTGATCAAAAGGAAACATGGAATACCCCTAACTCATACTCTTTCAGTCTTTTGCTGTTATCTGGAATGAGAAACAAGCTCGGAAGCCGTGTCAGTAACATGCTGGGATGCGCTTTGCCAAGCAGAGAACATGCTCTTTATTAGTAAGTAACACTGAGAAAATAGAATTCCTTAATAATATAGCTAAATACAATTTAGTAAATTAAATGAAAAAACACATTCATACTTACAGGGTCAGCAACATCAACCAGTCATTAACATAACACATTGTTTATTACACTGATTATTTCAGTTTAGCTGACTACCACCATCGCCAGGTCTTTCTCAAACTTTCATTTTAAATGGTGTCAATAGACACTTAAAAATTGTATTTTTGATGCTAGATTATTATACCTATTTTATTAAGCCCAGATTTTTTTAGGTTTTTGAACTTAGGCTGATAATTAAGCTCATTAAAATACACTGTGTTAGTAAAAATGCTCACTCTGGCAGGAAAAATCCACAAGAAAACTGTGTATCACAATATTTCATTTGTGGAAAGGGTACTTTTGACAGGGAGATTTCAGACTTAGGAAGGGAAAATCTATAGAGAAATGTTTTTGAACTAAACCTATTTGGTATATTTAACTTCATGGCTATTAATTTGTCATCATTATCAGTAACTCTGCTAAAGTGCAGCTGACATTTTGCTCCTTAGTAACATTCTTCATCTCTCACCGTATAGATATTTTGGGTAGACTGGGAGAATATTTATGGGCTAGATTTTTACATGAAGTCAGGATGTTTTATTTAAAGTTAGCAGTTTCCCTAACTTAGTACAGGAAAAAGAATGCATTGCTCTATTTCAGGTAAAAAAAAGGAAACAAATCTAAAAAAAAAAAAAAAAAAAAAATTAGCTCTGAAGAGCTTTGCCACCGGATATAAAATTCTCTTACTAGCTTACAGCTATCCCAATAGAAAAAGATATTTTTAGCAGTTTCAGTGTTTTTATGACCATTACAGCATGAGATTTTCATGCAGTATAAAATTTAAGAGAACACTGTGATTTCAAAAGCAATTTTTTCTCTATTTCCAAATTCCAGTGCAGGGCTGTGACACCTCTGAGATGTGTTTGCAGCAGTGACTGTTCCTGAGCAATGCACAATGGTTCTGAGCTCTGATGACAGAGGTGTCCCTCACCCATGAAATGCCCAAATCAGTGTTTCCTGGAGCTTGAGGAGGGCCTAAATAAACATTCTAAAAATAGTGCCAAATCCCCATATGTTACAGGCCTGTGTCAGAACCTGTTTTAAGAGTAGCTGTGATTATGGGTACATCTTACACAAAATGCATGTAAAAGGCACAAACACAGTGAGCTCATTTTAGCCAGCGTGATTGTCTGGTTTGATATTCAGATGCCTTTGTCCTGCTGGAAGTGCCCATATTCCCACAGCTGGCTCACGGATTCCCAGCACTTTCTGCATGCAGCTGCTGCTGCTGAATCAGACCCTGTAGGATTTATGCTAATGTACATATTTTTTTCAGAAAAGCTCCATCTTTTGTTTGTTGCAACCCATATCAATGGCTTAAAACTTTCCTAAAAAGCTGGAAATGTGTTGGATGAGAGGCCTTAGGAGTCTGCAGTATGGAAATGGCTGCAAGTTAAGGCAGCCTTAAGAAGAAGCTTTATCCAAACCTGCACGACGTTCTCCATCCAGGCGGCTCCTGCCTGCAGTGCAGGTGAGGGCACTGGTGCAGGTGCCCTGACACGCTGGCATGGAAAGGCACCTCTGGATGCTGCCTGCTGCCTAAATCCAGCATCCCTGGAACTGTCCAAGGCCAGGCCGGACGGCGCTTGGAGCAGCCTGCACTAATGGAAGGTGTCCCTGCCCATGGAAGGGGGTGGAAGGAGATGATCTTTAACATGGTTCTATCTCCTCCATGAACAACTCACACTAGGAGCTGATGATCCTTGAAAGCAAATGGAAAGCTGCTGTTAATTGTCTCAATCAGCCCTTTGATAGGGGCTGGCTCTGGAGGACACTCACCATACCACTCATCCACCCAGGCAAACGCCTGCCGGTGACCAATCAGGAGGATGTCTCTGACCACCTGCAAACAAGGAAAGGGTTAAAGGTCTCAGCAGCAACAAAACATCTCATCTGTGTCTTTCAACAGGATTGAAAATGAGAAACCCTCTGACAGTTCTGTGTCTAAAAACGAACTGAAGAGCTCCTAGTCTAGCTTCCCACTGGAACTGGATCTGTTGCCAGCACTGAATCATGGCTTTGACTAGCATGGGAATCCATTTGGGAATGTGTACAGATTGCAATAATCTTTGGGCAGTTAGACATTCTAGATCTCTTCTTTTCTCTTCTCACTTTTTCAAACATGTCAATACTATGAAAAATTTTATCACTTGGCAGTATGCAATCCATTAATTGATTTTTTAGTAGACTGATTGGAAAACTTTCCCACTGGCTGTTTCTAAGGAATTCTTCACTTCACTGCTATGTGTATGGGACCCCTGTGTACTCAGAAATACTTCAGCTCATATATTGGTCACAGCACTGAAAATGTTATTGATAGCTTTTCTCAATCTTAAGCCTGAGCAGCTCAGGGCTTTGTCATGTTTGTACCCAGAGTGAAGTCCTGGGCTCTGCTCCAGCTCTTTCAGACCTTGTGAGAGGTCTGAGCAGCCTGGGCCGAGCTCCCAGGCTCCTACACAGCCGTAGCCACATTCCTGTGAGTGCTCGAGTTCTGCTTATGTGAAGGATAAGAACAGCTCCTGTTTCACTGACCTTGTGTACAAATTGCTCTACTCTGGTTTGAAGTCCCCAGACTTCAAATTTCACAGTCACAAGTTTGTAGGAACACATAATTGGCTGATGGGTCTCTCTCCAGCCTTCTTTCAATTGGCCTCTCCCAGTTTTCTGTGACTTGAAATATTTGGGATCCTGCAAACCAAAGAAAACATACAGGGACATTAAGAAGGGGAAGTCGTGTTTGTCAGTTTGCTGAAGTAAAAGTTTTGATAAGACACGAAACGTACTAATAAACATTATGAAAAAGTAATAGGAAAATGACTTTTAAAATGCACTAGGATATCCTGAAATCCAAGCCTGGCAGTGAATCAGTGGCAGCATATTCTTGGAGATGCATTGACAATCGTGTCATCCAGGATGTCTTCTGCTATAAGAAAATCTGTTATTGCAAGTCATCACAGTGCAGTGCATTCCAAGAGTTATTTATGGCCTTTGGGGAAAAAAAAAGTGACTTATTCAGAGCCTGCTTTTCCACTGGCCCTTGGTGTGAACTGCTCGTGCTTTCCACCTGTGCCTCTCTCCTGAAATCTGTCCAGTTGGAGCTTTGACATTTCAACACTGACCCTGACAAGGCCATTTTCAGTTTTAAGTGTACTTGTTCATCCTAAGCCAAGTAGGAAACTCCAGCAGTTTATCCAGATCTAGTTATAACTGAGTTATAGCAAACACTGAGTAATCCTAACTCTGTTTCTCTTTCAGGAACTGGGAAATCAAAGAAACTACAACACTGAAATTACAACATAATTTCATAAAACCAGTAAAAGCATTAGTTCATATTTTTAAACTTTACCTCCATCTGTACAAGATACAGTTTTATCTATGAAAATGTTATTTTCCATATTAGTATAATTTTATGTCCAATCCTGCTAATTATATCTTGTAAATAGAAATAATTTACGGTTAAGCACTGATTGTCAGAACTTGAAAATTATGTCATTTCAGAAAATTCATAGTGGAGCTTCCAAAATCTGTCCTGAAGATTAACCAGTGTGCTCAGCTGTGTTCTTTCCCAAGTGCTGAGGTCTGGGAAGATCCTTTGCTATAAAAGCAGTTAAACGTGTACTTAAATAGTGCTTAGATTATGCATTAAATGGATGACAATCAGGAGAAAAGGCACAAAAAGTGGTAAGTACTCTGATCTTCATTTTGCTTCATTCAGTGTGAGCTTATGCATCACCCAGCATTCATGTTTCCTATGTTTATCTCTTGACTTCTGGTTTATCCTAAACCGAAGCTCTGCCATTGAAACTTCTCTACAAAGCTCTAATGAGGTGATAGTCCTTCCTCCCTGTGAAAGTCACTGCTTTTATTGCTGACACAGGCTTTGCAAAGGGGAGACTTTGAGCTCACAGTATAATAAGGTTTCAATGTTAAATCACCATAAAAACAGTTCAGCATCATCATTTATTAGAGCAACACCCTCCTGTACAGCACAGCTCATGGTCACAGGCTGCTGTCAATCTTCACACCCAACAAAGCTCAACCATAGATGGATCTACACATTTTCTGGTTGAAAGATTTGTTTAATAATTGATCATTGCCTGAAGCAATCAATATAATAATAATACCAATAAAAAGAAAAAAGAGAAGAAGACATAATATTCAGAAAGATGCAACGTTCTAGTTGGAGGTTCCTTAAACAAAGAAATCATTACAGAAAACAAGATTTCAAATATGCCTGCCAAATATTCCAGTGTGAAATAAGAATCTCTAAAAATGAAAATAGTTTCCTATAAGCCAGAGTCTGCTATTTCTTACACACACACAGGGCTGGTGTGATGGAGCCATTGCCTCGATTCAGCATTTCAGATACACACTTTAATAATTCTGAGTGTTTTACTTTACAATCGTTCAGAGATAACCAGATCTATAATGGAATAACTTCAGTGCAGTCCAAAGGGATTTAATGTAATCAATTTGAGTTGGTATCAAATATAAGAAATTCCAACTAAAAATTAATAACTGTCCTGCATCAGTGCTTGGCCCCAGGTTGTATGGGTTGGGTCTGGTTTGGACTGGTGAGTTTAACCCAGCAGACAAGGGCACACAGAGTGGGAATCACCCTGAACCTGGTCGCCTACAAATCACCCACTGACTGCAGTGCAACTGATCCATAACCACTTCCAGGGCAAATCCCCTTAACAGCACCCAGAGATGGCACCTCTGCATCCCTTCATCCTGTCCTTTTTCTTGAAGGACAAGAGGATTAGTCACAGACTGGCTGGAGAGCTCCATGGGAAGAGCCAGCTGATGACGGCCGCTTCGGGCAACTCACATTGAACAGCTCTTAGGGAAATTCCTGCCTCTCTGGAAACGTTAACATATTGATACTATAAAACTGCAGACTGGTGAATGGAAGCCAGACCTCAGAGGAACAGATTTCCAGCCTGCTGTATGAAAGATCAAGGTGTTACAGACTTTCCTGAGTGCTTGCTCAGGGAGCTGAGACCCAAAGGCTGCGCAGGAGCCAGGCAGGGGGATGTAAAGCACTCTGTGACATTGGGCAAAGTCAACCTGAGAATTTGATGTCTGGGCCATCAACTCCAAGGGCACAAATGTTTGACAGAGGTGAGCTGTTGTAAGGAAAACTAACATCCCTGGGCTTTAACCCAACTGCTAAAAATTACATTTTGGCTGTTTTAGAAAGACACAAATTCTGTCTCAGCAGTTGCTTGTGCTATGGATCATACAAGGAATCCTTTAGGGGAACAATCTTTACATTCACCTCCATATTTTTACACCTTTCCTAGGCTCTGATATTGACCACAGCCATGGGCAGCATGCCACGCTGAGGGACTTTGGCTCATCTTTTGCTCTTCAGTGCCTGATCCAAAGCCTGCTGAAATCCATTAGAACTTGGACAAGAACGATTTTTTTCTGTCTAACTCATGGGTTCAAATTGCCAGATTAAGACTCACAACCTGGAATTCCTTCTGCAACTAGGCACATAAGGTCCTTCTATAACAAAAAAAATGAAGCAGGGCTGATAACTTTCCCATTAAAAGCAAACAGAAATTATATCGGTACCCAGCACTGCTTCTCTTGGCAGCACTCGTGGCACATGTACTTGAAGCTTTTCTTCCTGTGACTAGAAACTGGGCAGGCTGAACTTTGCTCTGACCCCACTTTTATGTTATTATTTAGATAATTAATTTTGTGTGTTCCTTATATTTGCTTTTAGACACCCATGCCTTTTTTTCCTAGAGAAGGCATCATCCAAAAAAGACTGTGTCTATTCACTATTTCCCCCTTGATTTATCTACTGGCAAAATCCTCAATCTGTTTTAAATGTAATGGCATAGCTAAAATCTTTTTGTTTAAATAACCTTCTTGTCCTTTTATCAGACACAATTTATTAGGAAAGCCCATCTGGCAAATCCTTTTGCTAGAGGAGCAAAACCTACTCTGTATTTGCAATACATTATTGCCAGGTGCAGAGTGATTTAAAAATAGCACTTCTGCCAACAGAACAGGAACATCATAACCCATGAGCTGGGCTTAGCTGAGAATAAAACGTAAAATTACAATGAAATAAAAGCCTCTGTATGTGTGATATGGATTCAAATGTAACACTCTCCCAGGGTTTACTACTTAGACCACGAGTCAGCGTGGTTATTGATGGAGTCTACTGTTTATCATTTAGCATTTATTTACTTAACTTTCCTCATGGACGTCACAGGCATTGGACGTGGAAGGGTAACGCCCTTTCCAGGAAGCAAACACAGTAGTGGTTGTTGCAGTGCCTTTTCACAATTAATTCTGAGCTCTAACTTTGTACTCGGAATTAAATAATGAAACGCATTTGTTGTTTACAGAAAAGCTCCAAATCTGCCTGGCACACTTGCCCTCAGCTCTGCCACAGTACCAGGCCTGACTGGAAGCTGCCACTCCACCCTGGAGCTGGCAGCACCTCCTTGTGTGTGCTGGGAGCCTGCACGGGACCCCTTGGCAGCCCTGTCACCGTTCTGCCTCCCCTTGCTGCTCGTGTGGCCATTCCAGCATGGGCAAAGGTCCCCAGGCTGAGCCTGCTGCCAGAGGTGAAAGTGCACCCTGCTTGTGCCACACATCCTGTTCTCATCTGGAAGTACCCACATGTCCCTGAAATAGTTCCTTCCTTCTTTTTAATGCTTGGATTAATTTTTTCAGACTCCTATGGCAATATCATGGTGCTTTTGAAGTGCAATCATTCTTTCCCCCTTTATGATGAAGACCATTTTGTTTGATCTTGAATTTCAGAACCAATCATGGGTTTAATACCTGTCATCTGGCATTTCAGCATCAGCTGCAGTTGCTAGGTTTTGGATTACAGCTTTTATAGCCAGGGATTGGGAAAGATTTATTGATGTAAAGGTGCTACCATAGTCATTTATGTGGAGTCATTTTTTAAGGACTTTTAAAAAAATTTCCATTAAATGATATTTTCTGGAAGATCGAGCTAAATATTTCAGAACTGTAAATATTGGGACAGTTCTGAGGTGTTAAAATATCCTAATCCAGCCAGCCTTTATGTAAACGCACATGCTAAGTGAGTAAGGAAAAGGAAATTTTCATACCTTTTCATATCCTTCACTGAACTCCCGTGCTGACACCATGCCCACACATACCGAGGGGCTGAGGCAGCTGGATTATTTCAGCTACCATAATTTAGTGATGTGACAGAGGTTTTGTTACTCTGAAAGCACTCGGACAGGCATAAACTGGACCTATCCTAAAGGAGAAAAGCCAGCAACGGAAGAAGAAAACTGCAGCAGCTGCATGGAATCTGTTTAGACGCATCCTGAAAGTTTTATTCCATTTGTCCAGCTCTCTGTTGCTTTGTTATAAACAGGAAATGAAACATTGTTAATTCTGAGAACTTGAATATGTTTGCACTGAACATTTTGCTCAGTAGCTCACAGCTACGGTAAATGTTTCATTTCATGAATGATTCACTGGAGGCCCTCACTCCTCAGCATAGCTCGGCTTTGTTCTTTTCTATGTTTCAGACAAATATATCTGTCTATATAGCTGTGATGCATATTCATTGATGCTAAAGTCACAAGGAAATGACTTCACAAAATGTACAACTACTCTTACCTGGCTGGAACATTCTCTGTACAGAAATGCAAAATTCTGTACTCGATACAATGCGTACATCCAGATTTGGAAACACACGTGGCTCCTTACAGACAAACAGGCAAACTTGTTAGCTGGGATCTAGAATCAACCTATTTCCATTTGAACCTCACATTTAAACTTCTGAAAACTTAAAGGATTAGACCCACACTTGTAAAAAAGCCCTATATTTAAGATATGGCTTCTTCACGACGGGGTTTGTAGGTAGTAATGAAGTTAAAGGGAGGTCACCTGCTTTGGCATACCTGAATTGCTGCAGTCTCACTTCCTCCAGCCTTCCACAAAAGCAGAAGTCAGCTCAGGCCCATGATAGAGCTGGACTCTGTAAGTGTTTGTAATAGCTCACAAAACTCACTATTGACCTGATGATTTCAGTCTTTCTGCCAGGTAAGCCCTTCATCCTTAAGGGAACCTCAATCACTTGGCTGATTCTGTTCAAGAGATCCCTCAGTACTACTGGAACAGGTTCCCTGAAAGTGTCCTGCAATGAAGCAACAGCTCTCCTTAAGCCTCTAGCTAACTGGATCCTTCACTTTTCAATTTCAGTTAATATTTAGAAGGAGAGAAAAGCAAATATGCAAAGAGTAGAATTCAATCATTTTCCCTTCAGCCAGGACATTTTCATGGAATGCATTTCCTCTCTCACCACCGGTGAGAATGAGCTGTTCAACTCAATTGGAATATTATACATACAAGGATTATTTATATATTTTGTCTTTTTATGTGTGAATCACTATTATGGAAATGAGAATGGAATCTGTTTTTAAGATTCATGTCAGGACGACTGAAAAACTACCTTTTAGATCATAGGTGGGAGGATACAGTGGCTTTGTCCTTCTACCATCAGACTCATAAGTCACAGCACAAAGCAAGCAGAGGAAATAGTGTGTGAAGGCTTCAGATTATTTAAACCACTCTCTAGTATGTGATATTCCAGCTAAATAATGCCATTTGCTGTTAAATCTTAAGTATATTTTTAATTGAAGAGGAATGCGCTTTCGTCAGGATCTAAAGAAAACTAAAGCTCATTTCTAGAAGCTGCCAAACACACTGACCCTGATAAAGAACTGGCTTTATTTTAAGCCTGTGAAAGAGACACTGAAATGAAGAGATTATTGACATGCCTGAAGTTAAAATTGTTCTCACTGGTCTGACTGGATGGGAGTCAGGACATTTATCCTGTGGGATCTAATTGTTAAAACCTAAGGACTGCACTTTACTTTTAATCTTTAAATTTAGTATCAGTTCAGATTACGTGATTTAAAAGCAAACGAATTGTTGTTATTAGTGCAACTAAAATACCTTTCAAAAGCTTACACTAACTGGGTTTAAGTGAAGCTGCTATTTGGGAAACACAAACGCTTTCTCATTTACATAGAATTACTATTCTGATTGAAAACAGATGGAAATTATATTTATGAACATTAAAAATCTTTTTATAGTCTCTAAATTATGTAAGAGGCCCCATCATAAATGGGTCTTTGTCTTCATGTTCATCATATGGCAGCATAAACTCCCCATCATTTGTAAACTTTGGAAGATCCACTATTTTCAACTGTTATTAATTCACTATCAATTACGGCATGTGTACAGTTAAATACAAAAGGTGTTCTTACTGCTCTGTATGAATTCTGAAACAGAATTTGGTAGTCAACAGAAAAATCATCCATCAGTACAGAAAAAAAAACAACAGATGCTGGGCTATTTTTGTTGTTTAAACCCATAAAAAATTCCATTTTGCTTGCAATCGGGTCTCTAGATTTGTCTTTGAAATAGCAACACGAAGATTGAAATGCTTTTCTCCTTTAAGATGAGCCTGGTTTTCTGTATCAGGAGATTAATCATAGGGAAATTATGCTTAATAGTTGGCTGTTAAAAATGAACAGAAAAGCTGCAAAACTGGTGGTCACCTTTGTGTTTATAATTTCTGAAGTGCAGAGATTGAGATGAAAGATCTCACAGGATTTCTTTAAAGTACAGTCAAATGCTGACCTCTTCTATTAGCAGCTCATTCCTAAATGCAGCCTGAAGCCGTGGAGCTCTGATAAGATGATGGGACCAATAAGTTGTTTCATGAGGTGTTTTATAATTTTTGGCTCTAAACAGATGGCTTTCATTATCTAAGGAAAGTAATAAAATTACTTTTCATTCCACTGTAGGCTCAGTTTTGGTTTATGACCCGTACATAACATTCAAAATAGGATCTATATAAATGGAAGATAACAAGTACTCAACTTTTTTAGTCTGAAAATCATGTCTCCTATAGTGTAGAAATATATTCCTTGGCAAGTCCTCACTTTCTATCCTAAAAATGATTATGTAGTCTCGTTTTAGATGGTTAAACAGCTGCCATACTCACTGCCAGCTATGAATATAGACTTGGCTCCAGAGGCAAATCATATCTCCAAAATTAAATGCAAGCATAGATCCGATCATTCCTCTCTAGCTGCTTGTTGTGAACCATCATTTATCAACTCTGAGATTAAAACATTGAGACCTCATCTTCATTTGCATGGTGGCTGCTGATTTCAAACAGTGAATTGCATTGACCTAGAAGAAGCACGCTCTTCAGAGCTGTGCTCCATCAAATATACATGGGAGCAATTTCCCAGCGAATTTTCAGAGTGACTGCCTGCTGCCATTGATGCTTTTTGGCAGATCTGCTGCAGTCTGAAGTGTGCCTCAGTTCCTCTTGGTCTTGTGTCATCGCTCCCTTCAAGCGATTGTGCATCAGCTCCTTGTCACTGCAGCACATCTGTCCTTTGCTGGGCTCGGGCACTTTGCAGGACTCACTGATTAGGGTGGGATGCAAGTAAGGACAGCAGGGGTGTTTAAAAGTGCTCAGATCTGCAAACTCTACACTGAGCTTCATAATGCAAAGGGAAGGCCTTTTCTAGTTTGGACCAATTCAGCTGAATATCAAAGGTCTGGTGCAGGATGTGCTCTGATAAGGGTAGGAAAGCATTTCAAAGAATCATCTACCCAAGTGTCAGGCAATCTAGACAGAGGGGCTGCTGTCTGCTTCCCCTCTGACCAAATGCTCTTGAAATATTACTGACCAGCAAGATTTTATACAAAAATAAAATGGTTTTGATTCCTATCTAGGTTCTTCTAAAGCCTCTTAGCTTCCTGTCCTCACCAGCTCACAGCCAAGTTGCCTCTTACCTCTGACTCCTTGTAATAGCGCTCGGGAATCTCATCGCTGGCAATATCAATAAAGCAGACTTCTCGCTCCAGATCTTTAGCTTCCTTGTCAAAAATCTGCAAGAGTCAAGGAAATTCAAGGCTGTTACAGAACAACACCCTCACAAAATCCACCTGGAATAACTGTTACAAGCAGTTTCAATGACTTGTGCAACAGAATGTATTTTAGGCTTGTGCCGGAACAGCTTTGTGTAAAATACTCGAGTTTTTGCAGGAACACAGTCACGTTCTCCACCCTACTGCTCACGTTGTGTTCATCACTTCCTGCCCCCACTGCTGTTCTTCCCTGGATTTTTTTGGAATGGAGACTTTGATTACAAGCAGTAAAGTCAATTTATATTGGTTTTCCTGTATTCTCCAATCTTTATACTAGAGTCTGTCACTGTGTAAAAAAACCCAGCTCTCAGGTCTCAGGGTGTTCTCACCCTCTAAGGACTACAGCAACATGCAGGTGTTTGCTGGGAACAGTCAATCTGAGCTGTTGTTACACCAAGAATCAACATTTTGGTTGAACTGCCTCAGTGGAAGCTGCAAACTTCTCCAACCCATCCGTGCACACACGCTTCAATCCTCTAGGACCTCGTTTGGAACAGCAAGCTTCCTGTTCTATGCAGGGTGAATGATGGAGATATTTTGAAAATCCAGGTCATTTGCAGCTGCAGCGCAGTATCCTTCTGTGTCTGTGTCCATAATTTAATTATTTAGGCATCTCACTGACCCATGTGACTTACACTGTGTCTGCAATACACTTCCCTCATGATTCTGAGACTTGGAAACAGAGCCAAGCTAAAAGACTACCATGAATTAGTGCCATGAAATTCAGGGAAGTTGTGCATCCACGTTGAGGATCAGAACTAAGCTCACTATGTGCTTTTTACTTTGGGGCACAATGTTCTATAGCTGACATTTCCAGGAAGCAGAAATATTTTTGTTTTCCTTTCATTTTTTTTTTTATAAAAGCAGTGAATGCTCTCTTGATTTAATGAAATTCTAGAGGAACAGTTAAAAATATAAAACACCAGCAACTCTTTAGTAACAGAAATGCTACTTCATTATTTCTGAAAGCTTTGGGGCTGCCCATTTAAAGCATTCAAAAAGAGCAATGGACTCCAGTGAACACAGGAACCAGCTGGTAGGAAGAACATTTCTCATGAAATCATCTTTCAAATACAGGAAAAGCTGAAGTTTGACTCTACAATTTCAACTTGTCTTGATAGTGAATAAACCAGGCAGCACTGAACACTCACTGAGCTGGATGTAACATGTTCATTCATCTCAACCTGCAGAAGAACTAAGAAACTCCAACCTGGTTTTACTTATATTATTATCCTTCTCCAATCATTGTTTTGCAAAACATTATGTTGATTATTTGAACAAATTGGAACTGGGAAGCCCTTCTCCTGTAGTGCTCCTTCTCTGAATTGGGTATATTGATGTAAGTCACTTCTGTGTTTATATATAATATAGGTTGCCTTTTATAAGCTTCTTCACTTGCTTTTTTCCTAAACAAATTCAGAAATACAGAGCAGTCCCTGATGAAATCAGTTGAACTATTTACGGAACAAGATGCATCTCACCATAATCTCTGTAAAATAATGGAAATTGCACTTAAATGGACATTACCAGGTCAGCTGAGGCTTTGAATCTGTCCATGGTTTAGGTACAAGCCCCATAAATTCAAGCACATGCAAATCTCTGCCCATTTGCAAGGATCTAAATGGAGATTATTACACAGTATCTTATCCAAAGAAATGTGCCCTGCTCTGTCCCAGGCTTGATCCACATATTTCACCTCAGATGAAAATAGTTCTAAATTCCTTTTCTGTCTTTAAAATGCTGTGATGGAAGTGGGGATGACAGATGCCTTTGCCAATCTGTCAAAACCAGGAGGAATTTTTCAAGCATTTCAACAATGCCTTATTTGCTGCTGAGGCTGTCTCTGACCATTTCTTTTATTCCAGAAGTTTGCTGAATGACGTTCTCACTTCCCTTTGCCAGCAGAACTTGTTGTCTAATCATTTATGCTTCTCCCTTTCTCAGATTGTCCTCACAAGATTTGCAGCTAGAGATTTAATTCTCATTCTATCAGCAGTTGAAAATAAGAAGTCATTAGAGAACAAGACTGATTTCTTTCTTAGCTCTAATTCTCTTATTGCCTCTCCTAGCCACAGAATCTTAGATTGCCTGAAACCCTGTAGGGAGCATGGGTTTATTGTGGTTGGGATCAAAGAAACTAAAGAAACGTAAAAGTTTTAAAGGAAAAGATTAAAGGCCACAAAAAGAAGCATAAGGCTCCCAATCTGTGCAATTGTATTTGCAAATGTGCAGAAACTGAATGGTGAGAACAATCTGTATCCTTAAGAAGATGATGCAGAAAGACAGAATATTAAATAATAAATTGAAAGAACTGGACAGGCTTTACATTTGGAAGCCAAGTAATTAATTGAGATTAAAATACACAGTCAAATGGAAAACAAAGAGCAATAATCAGACTGAAGAAATCTCAGCATGAATTAGACTATGTCACGCACAGAATGGTAGAAAGTGGAAGAAAGGTTTCAAGTGGGTCTTCTTTAAGACTGTCAGTGGTTTCTTCTGGTGAAAAATAAACAAACAAGCAAACAAAAAAGCAACAAAAAAACAACAAAAAAAAAAAAAAAAAAAAAAAAAAAAAAAAAAAAAA
>VXBU01006347.1:424394-440537 GCA_013400315.1 Bombycilla garrulus
AAAAAAAAAAAAAAGCTTAGGAAGGAAGTCTTCTCATGGAAAAGCACACACCCAAATTATTGACACGCAGGCAGTAACTCCCATGCTCCTGCCCGGATTTCTACCATTTCCTTCAGTAGATTCCTGTAAGAATTCTCTTGGACGTCCCTGATGTTTTTAATATTCAGAATACAGACTTTGTCCATCTATCTTCAAATTCCCAAAGTGCTAATTTTCCTTTGGGAGAAGGGTGTGATTACTGCGCCCTTTTACACTGGTCTGAGGCACCCGTACCCCCCCCGCCCAGCACTGCCCAATGCCACTGGAAACAGCTCAGGATACAAAGGGAAACAATACTTTCATGGACTCTAAAGATGCCACCTCCCATCTCATTTATATCTCACTAAACATTCTAATTTTTAAAAATTCCATTTTTAAATTTAAAATAAAAGTAAGATCAAAATAAAATTTCTCTTTAAGAAATTGACTTTTAATTTAAAAGATCTGCAGGATGAAACACTGACTGGCCTGACTCACTGGTCCAGTTTCTGGCAGTGTTAATGAAGCTGGAAAGCTGCAAGGTAGCAGGGACAATATTTGATGTACTCACATGTTCATCCAACTCTGGCTCTGTTTTTCTAAGAATAGAGTTGCCATGGAACATCTACATGGGATACATTAAAATCAGCTGCTCTGAGCACTGAAATCACAGCTCAGTGGATTTATGGTTCTGCACTACTACACAAGGTTACCTAAATAAAGACATTTATTGTCCATTGTTCTTTCTGTCAGTGTTTATACTTGTGCAAATCAACTGCCAACTTTAACAGATTGGAATAAGAATGCTTTAACACATTAAAAATAGCTTAAAATGATAATGAAGTCTAAGACATCAAAAAATCATGGACCAGAGCAGATACCATGCTTCACTAGTATCACTACTATCTTCTATCATGCCAAATGGGAAGAAAAATCAGTAGGAACTTTGCATCAAGATATATTGCAATAATTAGGTAGAATTATACCAGACAACACAACATGTTAAATAAAATAATTCTAATAACATCCCAGACTACCAAATGACAGGAACCCAAAACTATTTATATTACTTTCTTCCATGGATCAGTGGAATTAGTTTTAGTATCCTTATGTCTAAGTCTTGCTTTTCAATCAATATCTACTTTATAAGACATGGAAATGAAGAATAGATCAGAGTGCAAAATATTTCAAAAAACCTGTACGATCTAAAAAAATAAATTGAGAAGTAGCTGAGGTAAAATCAGACTTGTACAATTGCCCTAATTACTGTACCATTAATATTCATTCAGTCTATTTTGCATTATAACTGCAAAATTTACAGAAGTATTTTTTGGATTAATTACTTCTTCATCAGACAAGGTTGATAGTTGCAATGAAGGAAAACACAGTGTATCTATGGAAACCCATAGGAATGGGTGCTATGCTTCCTGTTGTTTTCTACCCAGACAAACAGTGACATTTAATCTAAACTTGTCTGACACAAAGGAGAAATGAACTTTGCAAGTTCCTAAGGGAAGTTCAGGCCTGCCCATTGAGTCATGGAAATGAGGTTGACTCCTAGTTCCAAGGTGTTTGGATTAACAGAAGCCTCTCCATATTTAGGAACCTTCCAGCACTTCAGCGCTGTACCAGTCATGTCTGTGGTCCCAGATAAAGGTCATGGGAGCACAAAAATGTAGATCTTCCATTGGTTTATTGTGTTCACACCAGGGAACAGCACAGTTTTCAGAGTTACAAAACCAAGGAAATTAGGGCTGAAATGCACCCTTCTAATGCAGCTGCTCTTTCTCCTCCTCAGTTCAAGCAGGACTCAGTGCAATCTCTTAATCTAAGCAAACACTGGTTTAATCTGATTCAGGTGCTGCAACAGAAAGGTAGCATGATACTGTCCCACTGGCACTCTGGTAAAAATGACATTGGAAGAGCTCAATTCAAGCAGAATAGAGTTTCTTTGATTTACATCACTGGAGTATCCCACCTCTGTGCCTCTTTCATCTGAATTCCCTGGCTGGATATTGTTCAGGTATCACAGTATTTTGATTCACAGTATTTTGGCCACAAGCTGACACACTGAAAGAATTCACTCTGCTTAAATAGCTTCAGTTCTTCCTCTGTCAGACAGCAGCCCAGATCATGTCTGCTCACTGCTGACATTATAATGCACCAGAAAATTAGTCTGCACCCTCCCAAAGCCAAAGGTGTGGGCTTGCTCGGAATTAAAGTGCTGCCAAAAAGCAGAAGTGAACATTAAAAAATGCGTAAATTACACAATGTTCATCTAGCTGGTAATCTAACACACTTCTTTTTAACTCACTCACTGATCTGGCTTAGAGTAGCAGCGACCATGAGTGGTTGGTATCTGATGGTTAATAGACGATCCCTGTCATGTTCCCAGTGGGAAAGTGTTTGCACGCCAGAAGCATTATTCCAAATTCCACCTTGTTCTCGTACATGTAATTATTCTGCCATAAGCAGTGCAACAGCTGTCAGCCTCATGAACAGGCAGCCCCAGGGGCTGAGGGAAATGTACCTCCCACCTGGAGAACAGAACACCTTCCTCTTTCCAAGGCTGCAGGAGGGACACCCCAAAACACTGTAAGGCTGTGCTCAGACCCCTTGAAATCTGCCTGACTGCCTTTTTCCTTCTCAAGAATGAGTTCAAACACCCTGTCATTGGATCTCTGTTTTACAGATCAAATTTCCAAACATTTAAACTTTATTTCGTGCCTACAAGAAGCTTCTTCCCATAAGTCTGCAGCCAATGCATAACAAAATGAAACAGGGAGAAACATATTTGTGTATGAACCTAAGGGTTCAATCTTTACATGCTAGGCTTTATTGAAAGTTTTTTTTTTTTTTTTTTTTTTGGGTTTTTTTTTTTTTTTTTTTTTTTTTTTGTAAGGTGTATGACTCTGCTTTGCTCTCTGTACAACGAAGTCTGACTGATCTCCTGCCTTCTGCTCCTGAGCCTCTCTGATCAGCAGCTGCTGGCTACTCACTCCCACCCTTCCTCTAAGGAGGATTTTATATAATTAATTGTCCTTCTTATCTCTAAGCTCAAACTCTGAAAATTTTTTAACTTCGGGGGGAGTGACTGCATCACCTAAGTGCACAGCCATTGTTCCCCCTGAAGCTGCTTAATGAGATCTCTCATCTCTGACCATTGTGTAGTTTCCTGTTTGTTCTTCTTGACACCTCCTTGGAATTCAGCACCCTTTATTCAGAGATAATAATGTGAAACACAGAAAGTGGAATACAAGCGCGTCAAAGAGACCCCAGTAATCTTTTCTTTACTTTCCATAAATGTTCATCATGACTAAATTAATGTATGTAAATTATGTTGTGTTTAGAGAAGGAACAGATAGAAGAGGCAGAAAGGAAGGTGTGTACACAGATCTTTCATCTCCTGGTACTTTGGAGGTAACTCCTCTGCAGCTGGGACACCCAGGGAGGGCTGAAGGCACAAGTTTGATGGGGCCTTTTTCCCAAACTGAGAGACCTCCAGGCCCCAGTCTGTGGCTGACAAAGAGGATTAGATCAACTTTTGCACAAGGAGTCATACTTACACTGTCATTGCTTCCTTTGTTGTCCTCATATTTTGTCTCTATATGAATGGAGAATTTAGGCAAAAATGAACACTGCAACAAAAGAAAAGTATGTTTAACACAAGAAATACACCTTACTTCATCAGCTGACATATTCACTACATCCCTTTTGGTATCATATTTTATTTTTTTTCAGATTACTTGAAGAAAAAGAGTAAATGTTCATGGAATGTAAACCTGTAAGGTTTGATGGTTCTGGAAGGACCCAGAGTTTCTATCTAAAAGCTGAAATATAATGAAGATATAAATAAATCGGTATAAGCAATCTGGAATGATTAGATGCAAAGGTTTTCATTCTCACTATGCCCAGGAGTATGAATATCCTGAATGTCCTGAATTCAGTTCACTAAACTCTTGAGAGCAACTCAATATTCCTCATTACAGACCAGTCTATCCCTCCTACAGAAAAACCCAAGGACACTTCACCAGATGCAGGTCCTTACCAAACAGACAGCAATGCTTTCATATGTGAAGGCTTTTTCTTAATTTTCAGTGAGAAATAAATTTTTGCATAATTTCCTATTAATGAAATTAAGCTGGACTATGAGCCCCTGTAAAAATTCCTTTATACTAAATCCAAATAAATCTTCAGATGATAATGCCGAAAAAAGAGAGAACAACACCAAGGGTTTCCTGTTAAAGATTAATATTCTGTATTTACATGGAAATAAATTTATTTTTCTGAGTATTGCTTAGCTTAGTTGGCTTATGAAGACTAGAATTTGTAATACTAGGCAACATAATCCCATCATAATAAATATTTCAAATATATTTTACATATCATTTCACTGTTCTTCTTCCAAAGCAAGTTTTCAGACAGGCAGATAGGGCAGCTGTCTAACCAGCTCTAAGTGACACCAGTTCAGCATTTTTCCTATTAGTCACCAAGACTTTCCTTGCATTAACTGCCAGGTCCTTGTGTGATGCATCACTAATCCCCTATGGCAAATGACTCTTCCATGGGCTGTACATACAGGTTATACAATGAGGATGTTTGGATGCCTCAGTGTTCACACTGCTGCTGGTCCAAGTTCAGACTTGAAAACATTCAGAGAATTCTTCTAAGGGAGGGGCTGGTGAGTAAGGGAAGGGCATTTAGGGGGCCAGGTGTAGTGCAAGGACTAAAATGAGAAGGCGGTTCCTTGGAGACTGCAGCAAATACATCCCTCCTTCAGTGGGTGCCAGCCAACAAGTCATTGCTCAGTCTTCTTCTGGCCACAGGATATCTACTATCAAGAAGCACATCTAGAATCAATCCTTGTCAAAAGCACATCTAGAATCAATCCTTGTCAAAAAAACAAGTGAGACAGTTTCCTCAAAATAAGGTTCTGGCGCCATGGAAGGCAAAACCTCCTTTGTGCTGCTGATCTGAAGCACAGTGGCCGTTTCATTGGGAATTATGAATAAAGCTAAATGCCAGATTTCCCTTTTACCTTGGTATTAACAAGTGCCTGCTAGTTTCAATCACTGTCCAGAGATTACCAGCAATGAATCAGGTCATGACCCTGAAATGTCACCGTTCCATGTACTGGACCTGAGGCTGCATTGAGCAGCCTGTAGCAGCTCAGCAAGCCACTGCTTGAGTCTAGTTGTTGATTCCTGTGACCCAGAATCTAAAGTCTAATTAAAACAAGATATCTTCTAACATTGTATTTTAAGAAGAAACATCAAGAAAAGACCAAGGATCCTTAGAATAGCATAGAAGAATGGTGCCATTTACCTCAAGCCACCTCATTAGAGAGCCAATTTCTGTAAAGCCACCCACAGGCAGCCTCCCTGTGTGTCTAGTATGAAGAAGAGAACTGTAACAACCTAATTTGAGATTATAAATGGTAACATGGGTTTACCCCAAATGAAAATTCAAATTCACCAGAAAGTCCTCCACCACAAAAGTCTCTCTCAGAAACTCAACCGGCTGGCAACCACTGCTCCAGCAGCTATAGGGGGTCTCGCTGCCTTACAGGAACGCTTAGCAGAGTCCAAATTTTTGAACATTTTACAGAATGTGTCTCATGATTCATCAGCTGCACTCTGACTAATTGGCAGAGGGCTCTGGCAGAACCAGAAAACTGTTTATGCATCATTCAAAAGACTATTATTCATCATGCAAAAAGTTGGGTTTTCTCCCCTCAAGTGGCTGCCTATTTACTTAACTGGGGATTAAAACTGTTATGCAACAGTCAGAATAAACCTGGGGAGTGAATGGTAGGTAATAAACCTTTCAGGAGATTCTTATTTTCTTCTGAGCACCACTCCCTTTCTGCTCCGTCTCCTCTGTGGCCCGTGTTCTTCCAGCACTGACCTGGAGGCGATCGATCCCGAGCACGCGCAGGAATGCACAGGACACTGTTCCCAGCTCCCATTGTGCTGTCTCTACAGCTTGCAAGGTCCCTCTTGGGAATGAATTAGTGGCAAATCTTTAACTTGAAATTAAACTTCAATTCTGTAGAAGAATTCAAAATCTTCAGTCACAGTGTCTTCAATGAAACGGTGTTTTTGTGTAAAACTCTCGAAGGAGGCATCTTAGGTATTGTCACCTCCAGACTTCTAGATGTCTTACAAAGTTCCTTAAAATTATTATACACCAGCACACCTATGACACTCAAAAACAAGTAAGGGGAATATTCAGGAGTTTTTGTTTGTTTTCCTAAACTTTCTATATTTGGCACCTCAGTTTTGGAAGAAGCAGGAGAGGTTTAAGGCTCAGGAGAGCACCCTGAGGTTTAAGGCTCAGGAGAGCAATAACAAGATTGTGCACCAGTAATTGGCACTAATTAGAGCAGGGGTATTTCCATGTTAGAATGAGGGGAATGAAAGCAGCATATGGAAAGCACAGCCCACAGTTGCGTTTGCAATTCCCTACATATAACCTCTTGAAAAAAGGAAGGCCTATTTTTAGCACGATGATTGATTAGCGTTGCCATAGCAATAAGCAACACTTACAAGAACAGGGTAGAACCGAAGTGTGCCAAAACACTTGCCGAAGTCTTAAAGACACAGTCAAACAAAACGGGGTGTGACAATCATTTAATGGAGAGGGCTGTCAAATTAACCTTTGCGCAGTAATTACACCTGAGGTGGCTGTGGGAATTACTGGAGTTGTCAGCAAATATGTTTGTCTGAGAGAGATTTCTTCACCCTCTGGAACCTGCTTTGTGTGAGCGATGCCAGTTCATCAATACTGTTGCAGCTGGTTTCCTTTTCCACGAATGTGGAGTGTTCAAAGACCTGCTAGAGACCTCATGCTTGCTCTTCACCTCTCCTGCTCCTTGTGAATATTAATCCACAATCCTTGGCAGTTATTTCTGTACAGTAAAAATTAAACCCCCCCCTTTTTTTTTAAGCAGCAGAAGCATATTCCCCTAAATCTTAACATAAAAGCCCAGCAAGGCAGACATTTCATGTAAATGTTCCCTCTCATCTTCCACCACTTCTCAGGTTGATGACTTTTTTCTATGGCCATATATGCATTATTTTGACAACACAGGTGGAACTGGATTTTTTAGAGAGCAATCTCTATAGAGCCTGCAGACAAAGAACACAGTGACGGCTACAATGAGGTGAGAGTGTTCAAGCAAATGAAATCTTTTCCATAGCGGAACTTCCATATATCATGTCCTTTAAATTCAAATTTTTTGGGCACTGTTTTGGTACTCAGGGGGTAAAAACAGCATTTCTTTATTGAAGATCAAGAAACTGGGAAAAAGAAATGGAGTCACAACTTTGTTGTAAGCAACAAAGGGGATGTGGGACTATGTGGTGATTGAGGGTGGAATATTCGATGTCTTTTGGAAAATGGACAATGGGGAGTTATTGACTCTCCTCAGATTGCTCCAGACAGCTCTGCTGTGTGATCAGGTCACCCAGGCACAAGCCAGCATCAGTCAGGGTGACAAGGCTGGAAGAGAATAGACGGAAAGGGCTGGGCAGGGCGATGGCATTTGGAAGATGTGACTCTGAGAGGGAGGAGAATTTGGAAAGCAAGATAAGCACAGGAAGGTGGTAAACAGCAAACAAAAGTGCTGTTGAGTAGAAAGGAAAAGAACAATGCAAAAACAAGGTTTGAAAATAAACAAGGGAGCAAAACTGTCATAAAGAAACCCAGAAAGAAAACCACAGTTTGTATTGTATGCAGTAACCTGGAGATGGAAGGATGACTAACAAGTTGCCTCCAACTGCTATAAAATTCTTATCTCTGACTTTGCCTTCCCTTAGGATCTCCTTCTTTGATACATGGCAACAGTAACCTGCTTATTGAGGAAGAAAGGAAGTGAAAAGCAGCATGCACAAGTGGAAATGACAATCCCATCCATCAGAGAGAGGGCTGGGTTGCTTTGGAATAAGCTAGTGCTAGAAAAAGGGGAATTCTCCCAAGCAGATTGATTTACTTGTTTCAATGGGATTAAGCTATTAAATGAGAATACAGGTTTGCAGCTCTCTAAAAAATGTATTATTTTTTTTCTTATAAATGCTACAGAGGTCCTTCCTTTTGCTAGAACCTCTAAGGGAAATAAACCTGTGTTTTCCTAGGAAAATGGCACCAGTGAGCCTGTTTTCTGAGTTGGGAGGATACTGGTAATAACTTTGCAGTAGGCTCCAATCCTGCAGTACGGATTCTGCTGCGTTTTTGATGCAGACTCTTCAAATCCTCAAACTGCTAAAATGTTTCAGCACTGAAGAGTGAGGGGTTAGATCCAAATTTCAAGGGCTGGTAATCGGATAAAGAGAACACATGAAAAAATATACACCAACGTTTATCTGAAACAACTGCTTTCCTTCTCAAGTAATCTCATTATAAAAATAACAATACAAAAATATTCCTTCCGGACAATTTACTTCATGGATAAACCAGCAGCTGAGTGAACCACAAACCATGCCTGTTCTCAAAAGTAATCAGAAACCAGCAGGTCAGTAATGGACCATTTAGCAACTCTCACTCTGGGGCCTTGACACATACCAGATGACATAATTTTATTTTTCTCAGTCATTTGCTGTAGAAGAATAAATGTCATTGTGATAAATCATCAAAGGAATTGTTGTCTCCTGCTTTCTGTTCCTTAACTTCTTTTCATAAATATTCTGGATTTATATGCTATTTGTAAGGATATTTGCGACATTGGAATGTTGAAGAAATGCTCCTCCTCCTTGTGCAGAGCAAACAATACCATTTTAATGTTTGTTTTGTCTATATAATTGTGAAACTAACAATTGCCCATAAATTATGCACAAAAAAATTATCCAGCTGTTTATAAATTTCAGCCCCAGAACTGAAATATTGCTATCAACACCAAAGCTGTTCAGTTCAGGTGGCAAATCTATTTGAATTGATCCCAGAACTGCACTTTCAAACCCAGAAGAGTTCGCTTAAATTCTCTTTGTATTTTTCCCAACCACTTTCTACTCCAGCTTGAGAGGTAAACTTTGGCTCATTTTCAGTGTACTTGAATCACATGAAGATTTTGTACCAAGCTTTAGTCACCAAACATTCATGATGTGGTTATTTGTTTGCTTGCGGCTCCTCTCTTTTTTTGTCCAGAATCTCCACTGTCACTTAAGCAGGTCAAATGGATATTTGCTCTGTACTGTTTATTTTCTAACACTATCCCAATGCAGGTAAAGAAACTCAGTTCTTTGCAATTCTTTTTCATTTGGTTTGCAATATACACAAGTTTGCTTTGTAGTTAATTATTTCTAATCTTGCTGGGCAACCTCAGAAATAAAAATAACAAAGCCTCCTGAAAGTTCAGTCATTCTTGCCACCCTAAATAGCATTAATATTTTCCACTAAAGATACATATTTACAAAGGCTGTGATAAACTGGCACACACAAGGAGTTGTTGAGAGCGGCAAGGCAACTTGTCTCCATCCTCCAAGAGAAAAAGGCTCCAGCCCTTGACTAGCAAAGGAATTCTTTCCAAAGCCAGCAGCTAACAGCAGCCATTCTCCAGGAACAGGCGTAGCTGGGCAGCAGGCACCTGACCATACCCAAGTCCTGGAATTGTTTATGGGGTGGAATCCACTGGAGTTACTCCGATAGGGCTCCCTTTCTGCTGCTTCCTACATGCAGCATCCCAGGTTTATCATCTTAACATCAACCTGATCACAATAAAAATGGGTTTGTGGATAAAACCTAAACATGTATTTTAGCAAGATGTCTTGTCAGCTTTCTAATGATAAGATCAAAACCAAAGCAGCTCCAGTGTCTAACTAGAAGATGCTTCCACACATCCAGTTCTGACTGTAGAAACCAACCACTAAAACTTTACACTTTACAGGAATATCTTATTCCCTAAATAGTACCCCTGAATTTGGATGACTTCCTTTGGCTTCAGCTTTGACAGTATTTTCTGACTTCCTCCTCCCTCTCAATGTCAGCAGGAAGCTTTCAAGGATTAGCTCCAGCTCTGATACAGCACTTGTTGGGACAGTCCCCATGTGTCATCTTCCTGAGAGGAAGTCTTTTGTACGAGGTGCATTTGCAAATGCTCTTCTGGCGTGACCCTATAGCACAAATTACACCCCACAAAAGCATCCCTTGTGCAATAGTTCTTTTAAACTCATTATCTCAAGTATGTCACTTGCTTTGCATGCTGTTAACATGGTAGTCAATACCCAGCAGCAGACGTGGTGTTTGCTGTCATATTTAGGGGGTTGCTGTGTAACAAATACCATTGCTTAAAGCAGATGCCATCATAACTGGATCCAGATTACAGAGGACTAACATCATGATGGTATAATTTCCATTCCTGTTTTCATGCATCCAATCGCTCGTGGCTTTTTATACAACCATGGCACAGAACAATATTCTGAAAATTATTTTTCAGTGCCTGACGAGCATTTTTTCTTAGGTGTTCTAATTTCAGGTCTTTAAGAAGGTCATATTTATGAATTCCATAATATTCACAGGAGAAGTAGATTGATGAAATTATTCCATACTGAGTTTCTGAATGCCAGAATATGGGCTTAAATGCAATTTCTCAAGCCTTCATATTTTCCAACTGAAAAACCTTAAGACTGTCAGTAAGGTTCAGTCTGTTGTTCACATCCTCTTCCAAATCACTAACATACACTGAAATAACATGCTGAGCCTTTAAGGTCGCTCTCTTTATTTAGAGTGGAGCTTTCAAGGTTAATAAGGTGTGAACATACCACAGAGCAGCATGTACTTGATAAGATTAAGCTTTATTTATCCAGTTATTGGCCTGCCTTTAGAATGAGTTTTCCTTGAAATGAGGCTCAATTTGACTCTCACCATGTCCCACAGACCCTTCAGAGATAATTTATAATCTTTAAGGGTTTCCAAGCTATCTTACATATTTTGGGCCATGTCGGTGGCTTATTTCTTTTAGAATTTTCTAACAAATACAGAAGATCAAATTCAGAGAAATATTCCAGACAAGGAGAGCAATTATTCCCAATGGTTTGTTTAACACTTTTGTGCTAGTTTCGAAACTTTGAGGCAAAGGCACTGTCTCTGTTTTCCAGGAAGATAAATTCATAGCCCGTCAGCTCAATTAATACATATTTGAGATTTTTGTCTGAAGTACAGTTTCCCTGATCTCCTCCCAGTATTTCTGGTTCTTTTTCCTTGCACCATAGTGAATAATTAGTGCCCAGCTCCCCTAGGCAGTTACACTGTCACTTGGTGATTGCTTTGCCTACCTTCTACATTTCTGGACTAATTAAATTTTCCTTTACATGTCTCTTGAATGCTGCAATCACTTCTGCTGATGCTCTTGAACATTTTTGTAGCTGTACCTCCCTCCAATCTGCACCAGGTGTTGTTTCACTAGATCAGACAGAGATCACCTTCTGATTCAGATTCTCTGAGTACAGCACTGCTGTTTGGTTTTAATAACATGCTGCATTTCAAATTTAGACATATATTTATGTCTGCCACCACCCTTTGCATCATCCCCACTTGTCTCTTTCAGTTAAAGAAAAAAAAAATCACATTAAGAGATTCAAATTTACTTTCAGGTTAAGAAAAAATTTACCATGGAGAGATATCAGTGCAACACAGCAAATGTCAGCTTCCCAGCCCAAAACTAAATGTGCTATCAAAGGTAAACCTTAATTAATGTGGAACTCTGACAGACCCTACCGAAAGTCTCCTCTGGCAAAACCAGTTGAGAATCTGTCCCTCATCACTACTGTCCATTCTGGGACATTCAGGTTTCCTCCGACAATCAAACGAATATTCTAAGTACCTGTAGCACATATTAAAAAGCACAGTTTGTTGCTTTGGGTTTGCAAACCTGGCAATCACAGTTTCAACGCTTCATCTCCAGCTTTCAGATCTGAGCCTTTAAATCCCTCTATTTTTCTCTTTTTATCACCAGTCATTATTATTATTTAAATAATTTTTTTCTCACTTTTTGTTTTATGAGAGTTAAAAGAAATCTGCACAATTTGAGCATTGCAGAATTAAGAGAATTTTTATTATGTTTTACCAGCAGTCAAAGTTCAAGCTAAATCAAAGCAGGAGTTTCTGAAAGGTCCCATCACCTGGACCCTCCTCACCTTCCAAAAGCTGCTGGAAACTTGTTATTATTGAAGCCAGCACATTTCAATTTTTTTTCTCATGATTTATGTGCCATATTTTGCCTTAGCTCCATGAGAGGGAATAGCTGATTTTTCTGGGCACTGTGCCCAGATTATCTTTAATTTTGTCTACAGATTGTACACTTTCCCAGATACTATACCAGAGATGAGCATTTTGTAAGTTAATAAAACAATAAATAAAATAAAATCTGTTCTCATGTCTCCATGTAACAATTGGAACCTTAAAAGCCTTACCCTTTTTCATAGAAGCTTCTCTTTTTTACAGTCAGTAAGTAAAAACATACCAAATTATTTTGAAGTGATAAATAAAAATAACTTATAGGATCAGATTGGATTCCACTACTGTATTTTCCATAATTTTTCTATTTTTAGAAAAAAAAGAGGAAGAAAAACTTACTGTGTATTCTGATTTCCAATTGTCCATTTGTAAAAAAAAAAAAAAAAAAAAAAAGGAAGAGAGAAAAGAAAAAAACCAGACAAGTGAAATAAAGCAATGATGCAAAATCCTTATAGTAAACACACATTAATAAAAAAATTATTGTGTCAGATTGTCTGCAGATTTATATTTGACTAAAGTCTAAGGGACAATAAAGGACACAATTATGACAGAATCCAAGCACCTGATGTTTTCTTTGCAAGCAAGAAATTGCATACATACAACACTTAAATTTTTACCTATCCTTAGCCTATAATCTTAATTTCCTGATACCAGTAAATATAAGGTGAAAAATACCTCCAGTTCAACAGGAGTTGTTAAAGAGACTTGGTGCTTGTAGTTCAATATATAACCTGGAGCTTCTGAAGATAAACTAAACTATCCCCAAAGCACAAAGCAGCAATCATTTCTGCCACATTCCTTACCTGTAATTGTGTAAGGATAATAATTCCAGGCCTTCTCTGTAACGTAAAATATTTTGGGAACAACTGCTCTAGCCCAGCTAGGCAGTTTGCTGAAAGTAAAAGAAAATATAAAATCAGAATATATTATGACTTATGTGTATTGTAGAAACAAAGATGCTTCCAAACGTGCCCGTCATTTGAGAGGTGTTTGAGGATTACAGGAACACCCAGACTTCCCAGGAGTATTTTCATGTTCTGCCTCAGCTGTGCTCCCCTCACAGCCGTGCCAGAGCAACAACCCTCAAGAGGCTGAACTGAGGCTGCTCGTTTTGGGAAGTGATGGCCTGGAACCTTTGGCCATGCTCAAGGCATGAAGCCAAACCAGGTGTAACCAGGTGTGGCACCGAGTGCTCAGCCACAGGGAGGCACTCTCTAACAAGAGGTCAGGAGGAAATGTGGGATTTCAGTCCACTTCCATCCCAAATCCCTTATTTCTTCTTACAGTTTCTTTTTTCTTCCTTCATATTCTCTGCCAGCACTTACACCCTCATGCTGAGCTCACCTAACACGCAGCTGTTCCCACACTACCAACAGCAATTCCTGAGTAGGAAGCTTTTGTATTAAAATTAACAGATCACTCAAAACACCTCGTGAGGCTGGTAGGCAGCATTAGTCCCATTTTGCTGATGGAAAAAGTAAATAACAAAAGTGAAAAGAATTAATGGAACTGACTACAGCTCAGAGCTCATTCTGTCAAAAAAACTCACCAGTACAGTGGTACAAAGGCAGCAGAATTAGAAATCAAAGACACAGATACACCATTGGAATGGATCATTAAAGGGTAATTGAATACCACTATGGAAGGGTGGCAGCATTTTTTTACCACAGCTCTTGGATCTCTCGTGTCCAGCATCCTGGTCACAGAAGGTACCAAAAACTGATGAAAAGAGAAATATTTAAAAAGGCAAATTCACTATAATTCATCTTTCAACCTTCTCTTAATGACTTCAGTTCTAAGCACCAAGGCTGCCAGCAACAAAGGTGTAGAACTAGTTATTCGAAGGACAGAAGACCTTGGACACCACAAACATCCCTGTACTTGGGGGACTCAGTTCAAATGGTGTTGGTCTGGCAAAGCACTGAGCAGAGCACCCGGGCCAAGACTGAATCTGTACTGAACTGCAGGAGATGCTTCCAAACCTCAATTTCCCGAGCGTAAATGTTTGAAATAGGTCTGTTTAGATAACTGTGTGCAGAAAGTAAATTAACTTTCCATATTGGCAAAATTCTGAGGAAAATACATTTGGGATCATTAAGGCTTATTTAACCATGATCTGGCTACATATAAATATTTTATTTGTCCAGAGGCAGAATGCAGACGTTAGTACATTATCTACAAATTCAAAGCCAAGTGCATTGACTTTTGCTCTTTGATGACATTGCTCAAAACTGAATTCTTTTCTTCACATAACCTTTCTTGTGTACAGACTTTTAAGCAGCATTTTACATCCTGCATAATAGACATCCCTGTATCAGATCTTCCACTTATTTTGTCAGCCTCTGTCATTGTTTTTAGGAGTACTTCCCTTACCCCTGCTAAACTTTACTCTGATGCCTAAATTATAAATACCAGAGGATTCAGACTTATAGCTTCTGAAAACATTTTTCCGGCAAGAGAGAAGAGGTAATAAACAATCCTAAGTATAACTAACTGACACTAGAAAACATACATCTGCTCATTTTGTACTTCTTTTGGTTATTGTTGTTTTTAGCATATTTACCTGTCCACCTATCTTCATCAGCACATCCTGAAAAAACAACTTTATGAGCAAAACACAGATTATACTCAGAATTGCTAGCAAGTCCCCGTCACAGACACACATGAATTCTTCCAAGGTCCACTCAAAGAAAAGATAATATCTCTATTACAGCAGCACAGGTATGAGGATCACATTAGCCTTTTTTTTCCTTGTCCTTATTTCCTTATTTCTCCTCCATCCAGATGAAGTTCAGTCTCAAATTTCTTTAAGAGATATCAGTTCAGATATAAATAGAGCAAAGCAAAGTTTGCTAGGGCAGTGGACCCTGGAAGAAGAAAAGCTGAGGGGGAGAACGGTGCTGATGGCAGTCGTGCTCCTCAGCAAGGCAGGCAGAGAAGTTTGCAGCACATCCTGTATGGAAGCATGTCTCCTTAGTGAAATCCTCCAGAGACATCCTGGCCTCCCAGAAAACCCACAGCAGCCTGAAAACCTCCTGATCCTTTCCACAAATCTTCAACAGTACTGAAAGATCTGGTGGCATTGTGACACCACACCCAGATTCAAATACAAATCTGGTGATAGAGGATTCAGAATTATTATTAACTCGGTGAACCTGTCTTCAGACATCCACCACAGCTTTAGGCAACTGTCCTGAGTTGTTGTAGGCACAAAGATCTACTTTGTCAATGTTTGTACCCATCTTCAGCAGAGAAATCCTGTGTTCCATTGCCTGCACTACCAGGAATCACGTGCTTCCCAAGTATGGTTTGTACATGGATTCTAGGTTCTTGTGGTCATTCTGAATTGCCCTGAAGTGGCAATTCTGAATATGCTCTTCAGTGCTTAAAGCCTTATTTTTAACATGCAGGAAGGAAATACCCAGAAACATTTAAAAAAACCCCACAACTTGTGGGAGCTCTACAATGGGAACACATATACTGATTTTTCTCAAGTCCTGTATCTAGCCAATGAGAGAACACTTACAATCACAATAATATTAAATGTTGGCAAGACACATATTATTGAACTCTTCTGTGTGTGTGTGTGTGTGTGTGTGTGTGTGTGTGTGTGTGTGTGTAATACCGCTGGTGATTCTATTTGGCCCGAATTAGGGTTAGATACATCAGGTTTGCAGGGCAGGAGGAACTTGCAATGTAGAAGCAATAGCTTCAGTGTCTGTATGCCCACTCTAAAATGCTGCAGAGTGTAAGTTTAATAAAATGAAACAGGCCCAGGGGAAAGGAAGTACTTCAGAAAAAGCAGTGATATTCAATTAAATCAGCAGTAGAAAAATGGGAACAGATTGTGCAATATATTTCATATTGCACATATATATATATATATGTGCTATATAT
>VXBU01006347.1:440547-470417 GCA_013400315.1 Bombycilla garrulus
ATATATATGAACATCTCCAGCCTGTGAGTGTGCAGACACTGATTCTCAGCAGTATCATTTCAGCATAGGAAGACAAACACTTCACTCTAAGAAATGATGGAACTTCAGGGAGAAAACACCCAAATTTACCACCATGTCTTTAAGCCTAATGGTCCAGAAGGCTGACATTGTACAATGGTCATTCATAATGTCAATTAACTTTGCTGAGGCAAAATACAGTCAGCAAAAATGCTGGCTTTGTGACATGATTATGAGGTGAGAGAAACTTAAACCTTTTTTATGGTTTGGTTTTGTTTTTCTTGGAGGGGGGGACTTTGCTGGCTTTGTTTTTTATTATTTTTTTGGCTCCCCCTTCCCAACAATTTTGGAAAACAAAATGACAAACAATTAAGTGTAAAAGAAAAGAAAATTTCTGATTTTCAGTATATCCTTAACTCCTAGTTATAATTCCTTCTCATGGAGATGATGCTCTGGAAGGAATAACAGCTAATCCCTCTGTTTCAACCACCGATCTATCCCACCTCCCCATGGCTACCAGAAAGCAGCATGTATTCATGGGAACATCTTTTGAAATACAAAGGCCTGCATTCCTCACAAATTTTTCTTACAGTCCATGCTGGGAGAAGCAGTTTTAGTGCACTTGCCTGTTGAGATAGACACGCTTTTCTGTTAGCTGACCATTGCCATGGTTGGGATCTTCATAGGGTTCATTCTGCACCACTTCCACACCCTCCCCTCGGTCACTCTGCTCATGGCTGTGCTTGCTGATCATGTACAGCTGTCCAATTCTGTACTGCAAGACAAAACCAAGAACAAAGTATATTACAATAAAGTTTTATGTTACATTCTAAAACCAATCTTAGTCAATGCATTACTGCTGTGTGTAAATAAAAGGTAATTTGAAGGTGAAAACCAGCATTTTTGAGGTCCTCCCACCACCTTATGAAGTCCATGGCATTACTTGTGGAAAAAATAACAAAACCTGTGTGCTTACATATGTAAAGAATTAGGCCAGTCCTCTATTACTAGACTTTGCTTTCCTAAGTACCTCAGTTAAGAATAAGTAAACAATTAATCTAGTGCTTCCACATGCTGAAATGTAAAGGGACTTTAACCAGCAGGTGAAGTCTAAAAGTTCTGTGGGACACAGGATTCTCTTGCCCTGCCAACACAGTGAAGCCCTGGAATAAGATTTGGGGTAACCATGGCTGGTCCAGAGAGACAGGAGCACCAGCTCTTTAGAAAAAAACATGTAGACTCCAAGTCCTTTGAAAAGAGAAGTTTGAGTGACTTGACAATATTAATAAAATGAGTTTAAGCACTTTAATGATCATTCTTCAAAGGCTCCCAAGTAATTTAACTTAGGAAGCCAAACACTGTGAGGATTGGCCCAGCTTTGCTATTATGGAAAAATAAATTGCTGCGCTTGATTTTTTTTTCTCACTATGTCTCGTATCTACATCAGGGCTTTTGCCTCCAAAGAAATCTAACAAAAATGCATCCTTGAACTTTCATTAACAAAGATTTTAGAGTAAAATTCTACTTTCCCAATAATTTTCTGGTCTGAAATTTTACTCTCAAGTCCTTTGCACACTCTTGAGCATACCAGGGTTATTCCAACAAACTGTCTTTGGACCTTTCCAGTCTTCTTGATTGGATCCCATTCTCCCCCAGAGGAATTCGTTTAGGCATATACAGGTTAATCACCTCAATCACACCAATCCCCCTTCAAATACAAAGAACAACCTGTTAATTTAGAGAATGGCTGAGCTACCACACAAGCTCCCAAGTACCAGCTCAGCATAAGCAAACAAAAGCATTGTGACAGTCTGAGATTCTTGTAGTTATTGCATATTATAAACAGCAATTCTATCACATACTTTAAAAGCCCAAATCAAAAGAGCCATTAGCTCAGGAAAAAAAAACCCCAAACCATCACAAACCTCATTAACAACTAGCAACAAGACAGTCTTACTAAACAAAATGAGAAGGGATAGGAAAACAGAGGGCACCCTACATTAGTTCCTCAATTCTACATAGTCCAAATTTATTCCCCTACAGCAACAGGCCACAAGAAGGTAAGAAATTTGGAACCTCCATCTTGATTTAAGAGAGTAAATCCTAACATTGTTTTAATTGCTAATCCACGTATCTCCCTTTGTCTCTACGGAATCCTTTTTCTCTATTCCATCATATTTGAACATTTTGTCCTAATCTCAGAGGCTCTGAAGAGCTGCAGACCTCACACACAGCTTTTAACTAGATCCTTGACAAATTGTCTTCTCTTTTTCTCTAACAAAAATGAATGTATTGGTGCACAGCAAAGGCAAAGTTTGCAGTACATTTGATTTGATCAATTAGTACAGTTTGAAAAAGAGTAACTTTCAGGCATACAAAGCTGTTCCTCAGGTCTGAAATCAAAGCAAGACACTTCAAAGCTGAATACAAGTTGAGAAAAAATGCTTTGCCTTTAATTAGATATGTATCAATTAGACCACCTGGGAGCACAGACTTCCTGCCTGTGGAGTGATAAGGATGGTAGAAAAGAGGAAAGGTGATAAGGTCCTTATCTTCTAATGGAAAGGAAGAGGTCAGTAATTTGTATCCCGTGGAATATGAAAAGGTTAGATGAGGAGTAGAGAGAGGAATTACAGTTTGACATAAAGTCAATATTTCGATCATGATCTCTCTTGGGATTTTTGTTATCCCATGAAGTTATGAATTTTAGTTGCCATGGACACCTCTGGAAAGTGTTTCATAATTGCGCATATCAATTTCCTATGTCCACGTAGTCCTTTGCAATTTTGCTCTCAGTTTTAATGGTCAAATACAAACACCTCGGTTTCTGTCGGAAATGTTGGCTCAGAAATACCAAGATGAATGTACTTTCACACAGACAATCAGCTGTGGGGTTGTAGTGACACCTTCATTTGCTCCAGCATCACAAACCAGAGATACCCCTGCACCACCACCTTTTGTTAACAGAGGCTGTTGTTCTGTCATGGACCCACCCCACCATAAAACGCTTGCAAGATATACAATCCCAAAGACTGTAAATAAATCTGAGCAGAAGTTTAAGGGAGGCCTTGTGCCCACAGCACTCAGCAGATGAGGGTCAGTGCTGTCAAACAACTGCTTTCCAGATGCTGCACGCTCAGTGCTTAAAGGAAGGTTCTCCTTTGCCGAGGCTCAAAATCACAAATGTTCCAGGCATACCCACCATCTCACAGAAGGTATCCCAGGCAGCTCAGCATGGTGCCTCCCATTTGGAAGATGCTGAAGGGAACAGAAGGCACCACTGCTGGACAGCTCTCTGCAGGACCCCCGCTGCTCCTCGCCTTCTGCAGGCGATGACTTTCCACAGCTATGGATCTGACACCAGTCCAGTAGAAATATCCACCTTCAAAGCCAGCTTGGATGGGGCCCTGAGCAGCCTGGCCCAGGCAGTGACATCCCTGCCCATGGCAAGGGCTGGAACGAGATGAGCTTTGAGGTTCCTTCCAACCCAGCCCATCCTATTACCTTTCATAACCACTGAAGGGGCTGGGCAGTCCTGCTGGAAAGCAGCTGCATTCTGCAAAGGAAACGTATTTATACATGTACTTTAAAGTAGCTAACTTAGCTCTTTTGTGTGCTATTCATTTGTTTCTATCTGCTGTACAAAATGTTAAAATCATTCTAGAGCAGAATGGATAAAGTTAACTTCCAAAATAATAGTATTTTACTAAATCAGAGAGTACACAACTATTATTTCAGATAGAATAGCATTTTTTCAAGTTTATGTTTATATTTACATTAATAAAATCCAAGGCAAAGATGTGTGTTTTAGAACTTGCTGGAATTTAAATGTCTGGATAAAAATTCACAGCTCTTCCTTAGTTCCTATGGATATTGTGGAGAAATAGCACTTAAGAATCATTTAACAACAGTAATTGATACACATTATTCCTGCAAGGGTAAGCTGATGTGCTACTACTATTTATGTCGGTCTATCACAATCTGAATTTCTGTGTTCTTAGCTGCAAGATAATTTCCAAGACCATCTACTGTTTCAAGGAATTCAGTAAAATTTCACAAAATGGCACCTGATATGAATTTGGATCTGGAGCAAAACTCTTTGTAAATTCTTCAGTTTAATAGGGGATAATTTATTCAATATGAGAGCGAGAACTTCAATAAACAAATGCACCGAATGTGGAATCAGAGATTTCTAAGGGTATTGCTGTGTAGCTTTGGTAGTAGCCCTGATGTTTCCCAAGCCCTAATGAGTGAGACTTTGTCTCGGTGGTGACTCGCCTGCTCCTTCAACAGGCAGATGGTGTTTGCTGCTGGGATTTAGTCATACAAGAAACAAGGCTCATGCTAGCAGCAGCATAAGGATGGTCAATCTGATTTTGTTTAAAATTATAAGTGAGACCAGAAGCATTTTTACCCCTCAGATAGGAGGGAAAAAAAAAAAGAAAAAGAAAAAGAAAAAAAAAACAATTTAAAAAGGGGTCCACCCCACCCATCTTTCATTTATAGAGCTCCCACCATCTCCAGCAGAAGCTGCACAAGAAATCTGTACAAACATGTCTGATTTTTTTTCAGCCTGACTGCCTATTGCTCAGGTTTTGATTTAATGCAAGTCTCAGAGTACAAACTTTCAAACTTCAGGTGGAATATAAAAAATAAAACTCTCTCAAAGGAGAAATTATACTAAAATGATCTCATATCTGAAATTTTCATACCACTCCTTCAAGTTCTTATCTGAATGCTCAAAGAAAATGTAACAGATTTATCACTGACTTCTTCTTATATAATTCTCACATTCAAAAGAATGGTTGAACACTTTCATCTACATTTACTTCTCTGTAACTAGACAAAAGCATCAGGGATGGTGCTGCCATTTCAATTTGTTCAATTTTTTATTCTAAGCAAGTAGTGAGATCCCTTCCTGCAGAGAGGAGCTGGAGTCCAGAAGACACTGAGTGTCTTTTCTGCCTGCTCAAGGTAATGACTGTTTGGTGAGCTGTATTTTGAGAATGGAAAGTATTTCTCACACGGGTTCATGCTAAAACACGCCAGTGGCTTCTAGTCCTGTTCTCAGAAAACAGCAAAGGTAAAACAGAAAAAAAGAAGAGAAGCAGCAACAACTAAAATGAAGCAGATCTGTCCTAATGCACAAAGGCAGCTCTGAAGGTTCAACCCTGCCTCCACTGGTGGCAATAGTTGTTTTGTCATGGACCTCAATTTAGTTAAGATTTATTTCTAGCAGGAAAAATACAATGAATCAGCTTCATTATCAGTTATATCTATCCAGCTACACTGAAACCAAGGGCATTGATTATGGCAAAAGAGTAGCAATTTTATTAAGGAATTCTGATTTATAGAATGCTGTCTCACTCACAGAAAACAATCTTAAAATTGATTTATACATTTCTGATCTATTTTCAAGTCTTAGTCTTTGCAAGATGCTCTGTGTATTCCTTGTGAATTTGTTTCAGGACTTAATGATTTTTTTAAATTCAAAAGATTAATAGGTATATTATCCATCACTTTTCCACATTTTGAATTATTTAAAACAATTGCTGATTATTCCTCAGAGTACCACCATGAGACAAACATGGTGATTCCCAGGTAAGTCACTTGTCCAAACATGCACAGACGGTCACTCCCAACAATCTCTTCCCAGCAGCTTCACAGGGATATTTTACCTCTGGAATAAGTTGTTTGGAAATGTACTTGCTTGAGTAAATATCTTTCTTTAGGAGGATACACTGAAGTTTCCTGCTGTTTGTTTTGATGTTGAGGGCATTGTTTTCAGGTCCTGACCAAGACCTAAGCCCTACACTGCTATAGATATGAAAAGCTTCCAGTTAGATACTGAACACAGGCAAAGAATTAACCTCATTTTATATTTGATTAATTGAAGCAGAAATTAACACATCAACCTGAAAAAAGATGTCTGTGGCAGAACAGGGAATTTAGCCTCAGTCTAGTGATTCCAGCTCAGTGCTGTTACCACAAGACACACCTATAATTTCTTTTTCATTCTTAATGATAATTACTCAAAGAGACGTGGTTTCTCTTATCTCCCTCACTAACCATAAATCCTTCATGTCAGTATTGTTAGACACCATTTCACCTGGAATGGGTGAGTCCTGACGCATCCTCACCCCGTGTGGCTGTGGGAGCAGAGCCCTCACGTGTGGGCAGTGACAGCCCCAGATGATGGAACACTGAGGTTGTGCCCTCTGATCCCCAAACTCCTGAAGTGATGATTCATGGCTATTAACAATCATTTCAGGAACACTTTTCCATGACACAAGCCCCAACTTCTGACAAAGTGATTTGTTTGCCTTCTTATTAACATTCCTAGATTGGTTTTAACAAGAATAGAGGAATGTGCAGTGTGCTGGTATTTGATTTTTCATGTACGGATGGGTTGTACTGGCTCCTCCTTGGCTGCTTTTGGAATTAGGAATTTGGTTTGATTTGGTTTCAGTTGTGGCACAGAGCCACTGCTTTGCAAGCAGTGGAGGTGGATATCTCTTGATAACCACCAGCTCAAGGTTTAACTGCAGGACATTGCTATGGAGAGAAGTCAGAGTTGTAACCACTGCAGAGTAAGAAAAATTGCCAATGAAATAATGCTTTTTCCTAGAGAAGCAGGAAAGAAAGCAGGAAGAAAATAAATTCATGGTAAATTTGAACTTGGAAGTCTCTCTTATGTAGCACAATTACCAGGGTGAAAGTAGTGGTTTATATTTCTAAAATAGTGATTTTCCTGGTAAAATAATGACACTGTGTGCTAGGGTCCTGTGAAAAGAGGACTGCTGGGTTTGACTGCTTGGGAAATTCTGCAATGAAAGCATGAATAGTAAACAGAGAAGGCAGAAGGGGGGTGGTTCTTATAGCCCAGTGCAGCGCTATGCAGAGATTCCCAGCCTGCTGACCTGACCCTAAATCTCCTTTAGCCTGGCCACACAGCAGTGTGGAGTCTGCACTAATGCATTGTTTGACATCTTGTTTCTAAGTGAAGATGTTTAGAATAAACCAGACACCTTTGCACTGCATTCTCTTTGTCGTGTAGAAACCTCAGAAGTGCAAAGTTTTTATGAACTGTTATTTTAAATGGCTGCCCCCGAGACACAAGTACAAGAAAGTAGCTCCAGCAGCAAAGGTAGACTTCTAAATTATTGTCCTCAAAAGGAAATCTGTTTTTATCTATACAAAAGATCAATCAAAGAATAACACCAAGCATCTAGGTCCTAAAGTCTAAATGTTAACATAATTCACTGTTGTGATTTGAGGCCCCAGCAAATCATGCAATTATTTGGTGGTATAAATGTCACTTCCTGCCATAATATATAAAGAATCTGACCAGTCAGAGTTTAGAGTTGAGCTTGAAATTTTTCTTTCAACTAATTCCTGCATGCATCTGTGAATCACAAAGCATTACACATCTGCTGACTTGCATCAGCAGTATTCTTTACTGTTGCCCAAATTCATGGGAACATGCTTTTGTAGCCTCACAAACAAACCGTTGCAGTGGGAATAGTTGACTTTTGCACGCTGTGAAGTGCCATTCTTACTGCTTTCATGTTTGCTTTGCCTTTTCAAGAAAGAAATTACATCCTTAAGATACTTTATCTGCTTAAATTCCTGTGAATGACAGTTCAGCAATGACACACTGGATGTTGAAAGTCAGTATCCTCCTCTAGTATTTCCAGCTAAAGAAAAGTGACCCACTCTAAGTTTACAATACCCTGGCACGTAGTGGCTTACAACCAAACAAGTGCTACTGAAACCAAGAGAAGCAGGTCTAGATCTCTGGTTAACAGGTGTGCAATGAAAATTAAAATAAATGAAAATTAAGTTGCAAATGTTCAGCTTTCATGCAAATGGTTTGCCAAATATAGCTCATGTCCTGTTCAAATTGTAGTCATTTTATGCTTCTACACCAGCTGTGCTATTGAGAAAAGCCAGCTGTTTATCTGGAGTACAAGCTCATACAATTTTTAAGAATCAGTTTTTATCAACAATATTTTACAGTGAGTCATCTGGTTACATTTATCAGCCACGTACACTATGTGCTTTGTACATAAATACTGATGATATTCTATTATGTAGCTTTATCCCTGTATTTCCTGCAAGGAATGCAGATACATTTCTGGAGACTGTCTCAAAAGTCCTCTGTGCACGTAAGGAGTGGCTAAAAGAGACTGACTGTGTGTCTTGAGCAGTCTGTCAGTGCTGCACACTGACCACTCTCCATGTCTTCTCAGCCCTGCTTATGAGTACCTGCTCTGATTGTCTGCAAACATGCCCTGCCTTGACTCCAGCTTCCTGCTTTTCATGCACAGTTCACTCTGCCTTACCGTGCCCAAGCAGTTTGATAACTATCAAACATTATTGAAGCTTTTTCTGAGGCAAAAGCATATTTTATTCGTTTGCCACAATTCATTAATGAGGTCGTTTTTAAGTTAAAGGCTGAAGCTCAAGGAGCTGTTCAGTAAATATCAAAATTTTAACTTAGAATGCAGTAAAATGAACGTAATTTTTGTAGAGGTTACTAAAGGTTTTTCAGTGACACAAACTCTTTCCCTGATATTCCAAGAAGACACTATTTCCATTTCAGATATTCCAGGAACAGTCAGAATGGAAAAGCGTGGGCATTCTTCTTGGTCCCTGTCACCAATCTCTTTCCAGCAGCAGGCACGAGCCCTGCACATGGGGTGGCACAGGACTCTGTTCCACTCACAGTGCAGTATAACATTCTCCATTCTCCACGGAGCGGTGATGGTGATGGAGAAGCTTGCTCTATTAAACCTGACAGCAAAAGCTGTTACCTGCTTTCCCATTAAAACGAACAGGATTTGTGGGGGGAAGAGGAGAAATGAACTTGGTGTGCGGTGCATATTAAACACATTTCAGCTGGCCAGAGCTGGGACGTGCTGTGGCCAGCCAGCCACACAATGTGTCAAAGGGCTGGGCTGCAAAGCTGCCTTTGAACAGGGAGCCTGACTTCTGTGAAGTGTGGGATTTCAAAAATTTAGTTATTTTTATTCAGTTCAGTTTAAGCTGGGAGTATTCAGAGTTTCATAGGTCCTTTGACCCTTTCAAAATTCAATGAAGTGCAGAAATAGACTTCAGAGTTAGGTTTATCTTTAACTATAAATGGACCAAACACGTCTGGATCTATTCATGCTTTTAGAAATTATTTTCTCTTTTTGCATGGCTAATGGTATTTGCTTAATGTTTAAGTAGAACTTCTTTCCCCTCAGGCTCCTTTTCTCTAATTACTCTTCTTCAGTAATTACTCATTTTTATGACTTAAAAAATCTCTCTCACAGCAACACCATCAAGTGCAGAGGAGTCAATGCTTTCAGAAAAAAAATTGAGTAAACTTTGAGTTCAGAAGCACCGAAGAGACTACAAAGGATTCTATAAACTTTGTCAGAATCACGGCAGGGAATAATTCTGCAATTACATTTTTTGGCAAGCAAGTTCCTTACAATGCATTTTAGGCAATATAATTCTGTTTATAAATATGAAAAAATGAGAACTTTCTTAGTATGCATGATATACAATGAATAAAACAGCATCAGAATTTAGTACTTGGTAGTAACAAGCTGAACAAGACAAATCTAATTTGCCTTCTGATATTTATTCAGAAGAAAATGAAATTTTGTTTGCTACTTACAGTGAAATAAAAATATATTCATAGTCCAGAATATTTCATTTGATTATCAGAAATGCTTCATCTTGCTTTCTGATCTCTTAAAATAAAACTTCAATTTAATTTTTAAAATGCACTTGTTTTATTCCTGCATCCTGTAGATAAAAATAATGTTATAAAGAATCCGATGTGTAAATAGTTGAGGTCACTCCTGCATCTCTGCATCTAACCCAGGGATTAGGATGATGAAAATATTAAGGTTATCTGAAGTCACCTGATGGAAGAAAGTACATGAGAGCAATTGCATAAGAAGGAAATGAAGACATACTTTCCTCCCCAGATTTTTGAGATACGCTGAAGTCTCAAATCTAGTACTGAAAGAAGATGCAATTTTTCCATTTTAGTTAATTAGAAGAAACATTTGCAATTTAAGTACCTACTCTATATATCTGTGACAAAATTCCCCCATGCTGAAATGAATCACTACCATAGGAACTTATTACTTTTGTACCTATGCCTCTGTTACATGCACGAATCTGTAATTAATGTTGGGAGCACATTTAGGGGAGAAGTCTGTTTGCCTGCTACTGACTTATGGAAAATCAAAACTGCAGCCAATAAACTCTTAGGCAGGAAACCCGGGTTTTGCTGCAGAACAAAAAGCAGCTGTGACACCTGGAGGTGCACATGCTGGAGGGGTCAGGGTGCTCCTGTGTTTGTCTAGAGTTAGAGCGCTCAACCTTTCATTTCAAACTTCTCTGCCTCGAAGGTGCAAGTTCTCTGATGATGTACAGCTGAGCAGAATTGCTGCCTTCCAACACATAGAACAGAAGCTCTTACGTCAGTACAAGCAAAATTTCCAGGAAGAACCACATTCCTGACTGACCGACAGGCTACAAAGCTTCCAGAGCACACATGCCTTCAATGCCACATGTAGACTAAAGGGAGGATGAAGGCAAAGAATTCCTGACAAGGGATTCTATGGGCTTAATTCAATTTTATCATAATCCAGGAATGTGAAGTTGTATGGTCTCCAGATGTTTTTGCCAGATGGGGCCACAGCATTAGGCATTCCAACAGTGCTTATCTGGTTTTAGCGTTCTGTAAGGGAAGTCTAGAACATTACACAAACACGACATCCCCTCTGGGACAGAACCTGGAAACAGTGCAGCGGGAGGTGCAGGAAACTACAACCTGCAGACTTGAACCAACGCAAAAAAATTACATGGGTTCATCATACTTAGGAAGATTAGAGGGGGTGACAATGTTTGGGTAAAATGGGATATAGTTTCTCAGGCTTATACAACAAATACGTATCTTTATATTCCCCAGAGCTACCTACAGTCATAATCCAGGACAAAACTGGCAATTTATCAGTGCAGATATCAGCATCTGAGAGAATCCAATGGGACTAATGGAGCCTTGACCATGCACCAGGAAACTAAAAAACTCTTCTAGGACAGATATCCTTGCCTAACCCCTTTGGATACCAAAACTAAAAGTAATGATCACTAGGAACAGCAGAGGAACGAGCAGCTCCTGGTTCTGAGCTGGACTGTGCACCCTTCTGAAGTAGCTTGTACACCGCCAGTACCAGATGAACCAGTTTCTCAATAACACTAAGTGGGAATATCTTTCTTTACGCCACAAGAATTTTGTTTTGTGTTATGGCCTTTTGGAAACTTCCAAGTACAAAGAAGTTTCCAAAAGGCCATTTCATCTGGAACGGATCCTGTCCAGTCCAATGGAAAGCCTCTCCTGTTGACTGCAGAGAGCTTTGTACGTAAGTGAACAAACAGCTTGCCTGCACTCTCCAGTTAACCACTTCCTCATTAGTTAGAGTTGCGTCACTTGGAACAGATCCTCTGGGTATAAGAGTTCACGGTGTACAGTAGCACCAGGGAATAGAGCCGAAAGCCACAACAACAGAACGGATAAATATATAAGAATTCTGTATAGAGAACCTGCTTTTCTTCCTGCACTTCCTCAGACCAGCACAGTGCTCTGAGACAGTTGTGGGAGCACCGTTTGTGTGAGCACTCGAGGCTGGAATCTGCTGCCTAAGACACAGGCTTGAAATGGAAAACATGTAGCTCAAAGACTTGAAGCGCACATACACTGTAAAAAGCTGGGTTTGGAAAAAGTCAGAGAATTAATCCAAAGCATTCTGCTGTAGACTTCAATAATTGACAAAACCACAAACAAAAACGACACCCACACAAGCTGAACAAAAACCTCTCCTCACCAGAGTCTAAAAATACAAAGAGATCATCGCTTCCTTTCCTGCCACCCAGGGCCTTCTACTCCCCAAATGCTCCTGTCGTTGGTTCCAACTCACAGAGGAAGTGGTTGCTGCAGCAATGGCAACACAATGAAAGCTCTTTATCTCCTACATTGTTGATTTTTTTTGTAGCACGCAGAAAGAGCAGACAGCAAGACCACAAACTTGTTGCATGGCAACCCAGCTTGACCTTCCCTATTACTTTTCATAAAAAGAAAGAATTCAGACAAACTTAGAGAATTCTTTGACATATGTCATGTAAATTATTTCTTGTGAAACACAAAAAAGTATAATTGAGGAAAAAGATAGAAGAAAATATTAAAACATGAATGAAACTCACTAAAAATGTCCATCCCCAAATAGGTCTCACAGGTTGGTCAGTAATCTAATTTCAGTCTAACATACTTTTAAATGCATGTGGTTCAGTCAAACATTTATAGCAGTACATATCTGCATTAATTTTAAGTTAAAACACTGCTTTTATTTGTTTAGATATTTTCTACTATTTCTACAGGCTTCTGACTGTGCAACATTTTTATGACAGTTTTTTTAATTCTAAAAACTTTATGAACTCTCAGCTTTGTTAACCAGATAATGCCATGCTTTAATGGGAATACTCAGGGACTGCTGCAACAGCTCAAAGGCTGGGTAAATGCCTGTTGAAGATTTTCCTCACTAACAAATGGAGTGCTCTTGTGGACAATTTCTCAGATTTGTTTTAAATCTCTCTCTCTTATCTGAAAACTTTTGTTACCAAACAGTTGTTACCAAAACAATGAAACTCTAACGTGGAATTTCATGCTGGACCTGGGAGCTTGACTTCGGAAGATTTTAGCAAAGTAGTTCAGGGAACAGCTTTGGTGAGAGCTCATGGCAAACTGTTCCTGCAGGATCCACACTGTCACTTTCCAGCCACTTGTTAACCTTTAGAGTATTCCATTCCTCCGTGTCTCACATTCATTCATAAAATAAATACATGTAAGGATTGTTAATGGTTAATTATCCAACCTGGAAACCTAAATTCTCTATTTCTCTTTTTTTGGTGGCTGTTTTTTCTTGTGCTGTCTACGGATTGCAGGATTCTCCTGAGAGGCAGATAACCATCTGGGCACCCTGAATTCCTCACTGCCACACTGTGAGGTGTGTCTCTAGCACCTCAGACACACAAATTAAAGCTACACAGTGGAACAGCAGAGCAGGGATACTCCTCAGCTGTATCTTCCTTGATCCTCAGCATCTGGTACATCTACATGCCAGTCCTGGATTAGCAAAGCCACCACAGACAACCAGGCTAAGCAGTGCTTCTTTAATATTTTCTTCTATTCAGGCCACAGACAATTAGTTAAACTCAAATAAATTAATGCATCTAATTCTACTCTTTGATTGAAAGGATTGTTATGAGCAATTTGCTGCCTCAGATGGTCACAACTGTCACCAAGAGGCAGCCATCAGTTTGGCTCTGTGGGAAGCTCACAGCATCACTTTTGTTGGAGCCAAGTGGTCACCTTGCCGTGAGCACAAATGCTGGCGAGTAGGGTGATATGTGGGAAGAATTCTGGCATTCCCAGTGGGATCCATCAGTGCACACAAAGGTTATGTATATATTCTACTATCTACTATATTCTTTATACTCTGTATACTCTAGTTGACTATACTAAACCTGCCGTGTGCCCATTCTCTTGTCATGATTCTGAGTTAGCTCCACAGCCACCTGATATAATCTGGATCACCAATAACTCACACTAAATAAACAACACAGAAATGAAGTTACTTTAGAAAAGAAAAAGCACCCCAGGTATACAATAAAATAGTACAGATAACACAGTGGTCTTAAAAATAATATTTTATGCCACAAAGGGGACAGAAATGAAAAAATAAAAAGAAACTTTTTATTCCAACTTGTTTCTTTAAATTTAAATTCCAAAACCAGTAATACTCTTGAAAAATATTTAAGGTGCTTAAAGTGAGGCCTAAACACAGAAGAGAATTTGGTGCTGTAAACAAAGCTCTTTCAGGGCAATAAAAGATGCAAGGTTGTATTCAGGGCTGCTGCACGACAAGCGTTTTCATGTCATTTTCCCATGGCACTTGGTGACATTAAAACTACAGAGTCTGGCAAGCATGACTGATTATTGCTTTATTTTCTCATTCTTCCAATAATTTCTAACACACAAACACATAATGGCCATCAACAGACAATACAATAGCATAGATTCAACATCCAAACAGGGCTTCCAAAAGGGTAAACTGTGTATTTAATTCAATCGGATTTAGTGACGGCTCAGGGCTCTTCTTTCACAGCTCAGAGGATTCCCATTGCCCAGTTCTTCCTGAGCTACCGAGAACAAATAAAAGATTTGCAATCTAGCACCTAAATTACATAATGTGAAGAGAGAAAATGAAGTGCAAGTTTCGGCCTTGGGTTCCTACAGTGTCTCCTGTATTACCTCTGCCTTCATGAAGGCCAGAAAATTCCACATGGAGCAAATCTGCATCACAGTTCCCCCCAAAGGTACAAATCTAGAACGATCCAGCTCTCATGGCAGTCTTCCACCTTCCTCTATTTCTTTTTATATGGGCAAAATAGGATAGACAGAACACGGATGCCTATGCAGCATTATGGATCTGCCGGTTCTTGGTGGCCTCCTAACAAAATTTAGGAAATTGCTTGAGCAGCAAGGAGCACAGGACTGGTACAGAACACACTGACTGTAGGTGACTCCCTGAAAGTCACCTCATTTTTGGTGCCAGAACTCACAAACTGGAGACCCAAACTTTCACGTAGCTGCCTTAACTTGGGAAGGCTCTTTCTCTTAAAAATAGACCTTCTATTTTTCCTCTCAGCCCTGATGTGTGCTACAGAGACACAACACACTCTTCTACAGCCAGAAGGTTTGAATTTGAGGCTTGCTATTTATATAGTTTTTCCAGTTCTCGACTGTGCAACAAAGCCCTGACAGCCCCAACTATTCAACAACTGACTTTCTTACAGCCAGGATCGCTAAAGGTCACTCACATCAATAAATGCCTATGAATGATCAAGTTTCTTTTTTTTTTTTTTTTTTAATCTGTGGACATGAAAGGATAATTCAGTAATTTCATTACAACAGAAAGATCAAACTAGCATTGGTTTTTCACTTACTATTAAATGCAGTGCTAAAGGGCTGAAATACTACACTATTCTTTGCCATTTCATTTTTAGCTGCTTTTCTTTCCTTTCCTTTTCTATCTGTTGGTGAGACATATACTACAAAACTCTAAACCTTTACAAAATGAATGTTTTCATCTTTGCAGCTGAGGTGCCTGTGAAGTCAGTATGATGTGAAAGGTTTTCTGCATTTTAGTACCTTTGCCACGTAAGTAACTGGCAGACGTCGCTGTGGTGTCACTGTCCAATCTTGGTGAGGACACACATTTAGGGCAAACTGAAGCACAATATGCACTTTCTCAAGTCTAGAAATGCAATCCCAAAGGGAAACTTGCAGAGACATGTTTGCCTCTCCACTCATCCACAGATCAAATGTTTCCTTAAGGCCATTTGAGTGACATTTCTTCTTCCAATGACATCAGAAGGAAAAAGTGACATTAAATAAATTCTCAGTTAACATCGGGTATCATCCTCAAAATAATTTTCTACACGTCACAACAACTTCATTGAAATCCTAAAATTGCAATTGCCTCTTCAAGAATTCAAACCAATGAACAAAAATGTGCTGTTATCCTTTCAGACATACAGAAAAGATAGAAGAAATTCAGCCTCTCAGAGAAAACCACCAACCTAAAGATTTGTATGAGCAGCTATTAAGGGAGAAGCTCAAAGAAGTGGAACTGCCTTTAAATTTTCTTGAAATGAAAGATTAGATGTGGTTTTGAAGGTTATATAAAAGAGATGCTGAAAGAAGATGAGTTTTAAGAGCTATCAAATAATTAACCTGTGAAACAAGAGGAAAATAATAGAGAATAACACAGACATGGACTGCATTGTGAACTCAGTGTGGGCTGACTCGTTTGGCTGAACTGCTCTGTGATCCCATGGTGAGATTGCTTCCAACACTCATATAACGTTTGCAGGTAATTCAGGTGGAAGCAACCAACCCAATATTGCCCTCAGGACTGTCCCTATTCTCTTAGGTCTCTCTTAGCTTTTCTTAACTATAATTTCTCTTCTATTACTGTTTTTTTGGAACAAAAGATAGAGGAGCTTGTAACTGAAGCCAAATAACCATTCTCATCTCCTGCTGATCTGTATTGGACTTGATGACGGCTGCTGTCTTGCTGAATCTGGCCTGAAATATCAAAAGCAGCTGGTAGTTTGACTTAATCCAGTCTTGCTCTGACAGTAATTCCAAAGAAGGCACTTCAGTGCATGTGTTGTGTATTTACTAGCTGTCTGTTTATATTGCTAACAATGATGTTGATACTGCAGCAGGTCATTGCCAGCTAAGTAAAACGCAAGTTTATGCTACCATCAACTATTTATTTTAACACTGACATAAGCAGTTGTATTGTGCAAATATGTAGTGGTATTTTTCTGTTTACAGAATTGTATTTAAAATTCATGTTATCAAGTAACAGTAATATGAAAATTAACCACTTACATTGAAGAGATTTGTATCTAAAGTATGAGCAGAGAAAGTAACAGATGACCAGTCATTAACTGGCCATTACAAGAGATTCTTCTCTTGCCGGTAAAAAATCCATTGAATTTTAGTTGCATGATGTTTTACTGTGTTACTTTAGGCACAGAAAGCCACAATGAAAATGGCTCCGGAATGTTTCAGTTGCTGGTAAAAATAATAGCAATTATTAAATAAAAATGATTCATTGTATTGAAAAATAAATGTCAGAATTTCTTTTTTTCTTTAGAAGGCTCTTATGCCTACAGGGAGTAGGAAAGGGACTTGAAATTCAACAGACATGTAGTCTTTGCATAAATACTTATGCATGAAAATCCCATGGCTAAATATAAACCTTTAAACTTAAGTCTTTGAAAATACAGCTCCATATTCTCAAAGAAGCTTTTTAGGGCTTTCCAGAAGAATTATCAAAATACTCTGTTCTTACTACACACTCTCACAGATCCTACTATATTTAGAAGATCTGTTTCTCATATTCTTTATCACAGATTCTTTTTCTATTGCTTATTCTCCTCTATCATACGGCACTGTGTACGTTCGAAACGCTCATTTTATCCATTACTTCCATTATCTCAAGTGCAGCAGCCTGTGCAGTGCATCCCAAGGTTCCAGCACTGCTGATAAGAGCCAGCAGCTCTCGTGAGGCCGGATGATCACAAATCACATGATGGCCCTGCCCATGGCAAGGGGTGGGGCCAGATGACCTTTAAAGGTCCTTTCCAACTCAAACCATTCTGTGATTCTATGATAGTCAAGCTCTTTTTTTCTCAGGAGTTTGAAAAATCCCCCAAGATAATTACAAACAAAAACTATGCTTAAGGAAATCTTACTTGTAAAGCCAGGCATTCAGGAGCTACGGAAAGGGATGGGTGTCTGATTGGATCTAAATGCACTTGGGAACGTAAACACTGGCACAATTAAATAATCAGGTACCACTTTTTCTCCCTATTCGAGGCAGTTGCATACTAATGGGGATGATTTTACGTAGGGCTTCTGCTCCATTTGCTGAAGTGCTGAAAAACATTGTGGGAAGGGCACACACAGTTTCAGCTGAAGGTCACATCAAGTGAAGAGGCTGCACACGAGCTCGTATCCTCTGGGCATCTCCAGTGTGAGGGCCAGCCCACAGGCACAAGGATGAGCAATGACGACAGTTAGCAATGGAGGTAACACAAAGCAAATCTCTTAATCCCAAATTTTTCACAAGCAATTGCTATTCTTTTGTTCCTCATTATCTGGGTACCCCACTCGACACAAGAGATCTAATTTGGAGAAATGCTAAATATTTACCAGACTGCCAGCTGCTAAATCTCTGAGAACTGTGTTTCCAATCCCACCCTGGAAAATCAAGCTCCAAGTGTTAAATACTCAAAAAAGGTGAATATTTTCAACTATTGTCTCAATACAGACTTTTGTTGTCTGCAAAATTATAGAACTTGTTCATTTACAAAAGTGTAATGGAAATAAGTTGATTAATATTTAGTAAACATTCAGACACATCAGTGATAAGCATCACTTAAAACCATGGTAGACACTGGTTCTAGATTCAGAGATGTAAGTTACTGCAAAAAAAACAAAAAAAAAAAAATTATATCACGAAAACATCATGTTCACACAAGCCTCACCCAACCTTTTCAGGAGCCAGTTTTATGGAAAATATATTCAAAAAGCAGGCAAACCAAAACTATATGGGCAACATTAATTTTGGCATCTCCTAATTCTAAGTTTTTGGCATCTCCTAATTCTAATTCTAATTTTTACATCAGCCTATGTTGATACAAAATTATAATTTCCCAGCTGTTTTGGAATCTGTGCAAAAGTATAGAGGCTACTGAAATCTTTGCAGACAGGTGAAAATGAAGTGAGGTGGCTCTGAGCTCAGAGTGGCAGCTTGCAGATGTACTTTTTCCTGCTTGTGCTTCTTCTTGCGGTTAAATAAAAGCACTCAGCTTTCAGTTCTTATCTTTTCAATGTATTATATTCATGCTACAGGAAACAAACATCAGTATTTTGACCCTGTGAGTTTTTTTTTTTCCTGAAATAAGACACTAATACAGGGTAGAGCACGTAACAGCAAAACTTAATTTTTTAAACTGGAGAAGCAGCAAAATTAATTTTGAAAGCTTCTTCGTTCACAGCTGAAAGGCTTTGTACAAAACTTCATCCTGGAGTGATATTTTCAGCTGTAATATAGGGGTTAGTAATGGAAATGCTGACAGGCCGATAATTATGGAAGCGGAGCGGGCACCACTATGAAGTATATCAGATAGGCAACTGCTTAAATTCAGTACAAGGTATCAAAAGATGTTCATGTCTGTCCTCATTAAAGCAGCATTTGAAATTCCTTTTAACCTCCGTGACTCAAACTATTAATCTGATGTTCATCAGGATACATGCACCAGGACTAATACTTGCATGAATACACCCCATTTTGTGCTTCAAACTGAACTGGTAGATCATCCTAAATGGTTAAGCTCATAGACACAGAAAAGATAAATGGCAAGGCTCAGAACATTTTATTTTACAGGACACAAACTGAAGCCATGTAAATTAACACAAAAATGACACCCAAATTCTTGTGTTCTATGAGGTTTTAAAGCTTCTCTTTAGATCCAGATAAGCAACGATATGTTTGTGTGCAATTACACTTTGGGATACTGAGGGGGAAAAGTGCCATCACCTCTGTTCACTGGATCTTCTTTGACAGCCACCTCATATATTGGCATGAAACTCTTGATGCCTGCACAAATTCCATGCATGCAAAGGAAAGGAGATCAAGCCTGGAGGTCCAGGAAGGCAGCTGGATGAATAATATGCTTATAGCCTGTATAGATTTTAATTAATGTTGTTCATTCCACCAAAAACATTAACTAAATTGGTAGCATGATTATAATGTGCATAGCATATTCTATTTCTGTAATATATCAATTCTGAAATTTCATCTGACACTTGTCTGCTGTAATAGTGTTCTCTTCTTCAACAGACACAGAAAGAGTAGCAGGAGGTTACCTTTGAATATACTCTATACCATGACTCCAACAAACTCACTCCTATTTCCTTCTCTGCATTAAGGTGTGTGAAAACTACAGAAAGATGAAAGATGCCTCTCTTGCATCTAGCCAGAAAACCAAATTTTTGGTGCCAAATTCTTCTGAATGAGCCCTTTTTCAAGCATAAAGAAATAATTTTTTAAAAGAGGTATGTGTTGCTTTTTGTACAAATCTAGGTCTACAGCTCTTATCAAGTAAGGGAAATAAGAAATGTCACATTCCACAGAAGCTGGCCTCACTGGAAATGGGATTGATGGTGTTTTTGATGACTAGGTAGAGAAAGAAAACATCTCACTGAACAGAAAGTACTTTCCCATGGAAAGCTGGAATAGTACTATTTTGAGTAATGCCCTACTTAAGCACAGGGACACCCTCACTGTGTCACTCACAAAAATGTGATTTGCATGTTTTGATGGTTTATAATTCTGCCTCAGACTACAGCAATGCCTTCTACAAGATGATTCAGAAGATTATTATATTTGCATATTTCCCCCATTCCTGGCAGCAAAAGCTTCCACGGGCCATCAATTCCAGGACTGCAGCCACTACAGGAGAGCACGAGCAGCAAAACAAGAAGGTCCCAGCGTCGACTGATGTCATTCCTAATTGAATGTGGAGCATACTGGGGCTGCCAGGATTCCTGCACTTGAAGTCATGGGATGTTTTCATTTTCTGATGAGGAAAACTCATTTGCCTCTGAGGAGGACAGGATTTCAGATATCAACAGAGGACAGTGTAATTTTGCAGTTCCAGAACAAGGGGCCACATTAAGATTTTTGATTATTAACTCACTTGCTGAAGAAGATTAGGCAGCAAAGCAACAAGTGCCAGAACAGAAAAATGTACTGACCTACTAAGCCAGGCTCATCCCTCCTACATATCTACCGTCAAGAAAAAAACCTTGCCTCATCTTGTGCCATTTTGTCCATATTATATATCATTTAGCAAATCATCAGGTTTACAATTTTATTAGAAGTCCCTGGGAAAAAATTTAAATTTTCTAATGTAATTTGGTCCTCTGGTAGTACAATTAAAGAGCACATGAATGCTAATGTCACATGCAAAAATGACTTGTGGTACTTTGTGGGAGAGTAAGACAAAGCACTTTACCTAAAGCCAGCAGAATTCTACAGAGCGCAGTTCAGGACAGAATTGTCTTGTCACACACACTCCTCATTTAATGAATTCTCTTTTAGGTTCCTATTTTTGCATTCTTAATGCAAAAGAAGAGAAACTCCCACTTGCTTCACTGTGTAGAAGTGGATCTAGAAGGGCATTAATCTTGCTGACCAGCACGTATAGGAATGCTGTCAATTAATTACAAGCATATCAAATGCTTGACTGCAGAGCGTGAACGTGGTGTGCTTTTCACTTACTGATTTACAGTCAGCGGGAGGAGGTTAGAGCGAAAATGTAACTACAAATCAAAGTTAAACATGGACATGGAAATTTATCTCTGTTTTCAAGACCGACAGTTCTGTATGTGCTGGGCATGAGCCTGGGCTGGGGTAATGAAACAACAGCAGAACTGTGTTTGCTCCTGGCAGTGACAAAGTGGGGAATCACTCCCAGAGCACAGGACCCTGTATGTTTAGATTCTGTGCATCCTACAAGAGCTAGGATCTAAAACAAAGCAAATGTGAACTCCTTTCAGAGATAATCAGAGGAGTTCACGGCTCCAAATGGAAACCAGGGAACATGACATTCTGCCAATCAGCACTTGGCAAAACAACTTCTAATGTAATATGCAAATACTGGTGCACTGATAAATATTACTTGCAAAAAATATTAATAAACCACCTGAAATCCTGTTAGCAATATTGCTACCTCTGTGGTTGTCTTCAAGAAACCGTCCCCAAATAGTCAAATGGTTTAAAGGAATAAGAATTAAAAAAGCAGTAATCAAAAATCCTCTACTGAAATTTTGTGCTTAGATGCAGTGAAGCAGACAGCCATGGTAAAAAAAAAAATCTCAGTTGGTATTCTAAAGATCGCATCTTTGTATTTACAATAAATTCAGTATGTTGTGTTGGCATTAAGTACTTTCACCAAGTAGGACAGGAGTTGTATTAATTTGCTTTACATTTGCTTTTAATTTGCTATCATCTATTCAATGTATTGAACACTGAGAAAATTGAGAAAGAGCATATGAGAGTGGTTCCTATTACTCAAGAAAAAGAAAAAAAAAAGTGTGTGACTAGCACAGCTTGAATGCATAAACACAGAGTGAAATTTAAGACAGCTTTAGTGAGAAGTCATGTGTTAATCTGTGTTTAAAGAGGTCAGCAGGTACACAGCCAGAGCAGACCAGGGGATAATAGGCAATTTAATACCAAAAGCCCATTTTGCCAAGGCCACAGAATCACAGAGTATTCTGGGTTGGAAGGGACCCACCAGGATCATCAAGTCCAACTCTCGGCCCTGCACAGGACATCCCCAAGAGTCACACCATGTGCCTGAGAGCACATTTCCCCATATTCTAAAAGAAACAAACTTCCCATTAGGAAGGTCCTTGCATGGACAAATAATTGTTTATAAGGTGCAATAAAAAGTGAAATAAATAGACAAATAATTTTTAACATTGGAGAGAGGGCACCAGTTAGGTCCCAGAGGAATTTGTGCTGGGTCTGAAAGTAATTAATGATGGTTGCAGCAACTTAAGATAACTTGAACCTAACGAGGATTGAAAGCTACATTTTTGAAATTAACCACCTACAAAAGGGATTTAAAAGAGGGAGTGGGAGGAATATTACCGAGAGTACAAAGGAAAAAAAGGAGAGAACATAGAGGATACAGTTACAGTGATCACTTGCAGCCTGTAAGGCTGAGAGAGCAACTCTTGATTAGATGAAAAGCTCAGTAACTTTATCTCCTTGACCTTAGAGGGAATGAACACCTGGGACACCAGCTTAAAATTCTTGAGCCCAAATTCACCACAGGGTCACCTCAGCACTGCAGATGGAACAGCTCAGGGATGAAAACTTGGGCTTCACAGTGGTCTTCTACACATAGAGGAACCAAAGAGCTGCCAGTTTCCTGCTTTTTAGCCTGTGCCACACAGCTCTGGTGCTGCTCGTGCTTCTGACACAGCGACGTACACTGGGCCACGGGGCTGAGCAGGGTGAAATTACAGAGAAACATCTCAGAAGGGCAGCTGAGAGGAAAGCACACCTCCCCTACTGGCAGTGTAGGAATACAGGCAATACAGGACATGAACCTTTAATCCTGGGCGAGTTATTTCTCGTTCTTATGAAAATGCAATGCACATCCCAGTGCTATCCTATCTTAAGGTAATGATTAATTTGTGGATTTGTTCAGAGTCTGCCTGAAAAGGATCCCTTACTCAGGATGTCAGAATGGCTTTTTGTCACCTACAGGTCTTTGCATTTTCATGACAACCATTCCCCAAGCAGCTTCATTAGACAGACACACTGAAATGCTGACTTCTGGCAAGAAACCTTTCACAGAAGAGTTTGCATATTTTTTGAGTTTATAAAAAATCCTAAAGATTTAACAGGAAAAAAAGAAACAGTAACTCTTTATTCTATCCATATAAATGCAACATATGAAGAAATAATTGATCTTTGAAGCCTACGAAACTGTTTTAAACTAGCATCAATATGCAGGTATGTGAAATAGTAAAAAAAAGTCTTCTGATGCTCTATACCTTTTAGACTTTGATGATATAATGTTTCTTTCCCTGTTTTCTAGAATATCATAAGCAGATGCAGGGCACTAATTTGCTACAGAAAGGACACAAAGAACCAAATTTTCAGCTGACTTACTGAGGTGAACTTTACATGTCAACTTGCCAAGTTTGCTATGTCTACAACACAGTTTTTGTTTAAATCTGACATATGCAAACAATTTGTACGCATAAATCAGTGGGGTGATGAAATGTTGATAGAGCTGAAAGTCCTTCTGCTTTAAAACTCTTGACTGAAAGGTGTCAAAAGTCTAAAACTAAAAGAAGGGTTTGCAAGATAAGACAGGCACAAATGTACTTGAACAACTCTGTCATTATTTTTATGTCAGTGATTGCATGATAAAATATTTAATCAGCAAGTCTATTTCTTTTCCTTTTCCTACATAGTTTCCTTATATTTCCAGTTTCCAAAAAATGGAAAATACTTTTAAATGTCACCTGATGGAGCAAGTGAATTCTATTGCTATAAACCTTATTACTTAAGTTCCTTTCTCTGAAAAATACATTCTGTGTCCTTCCTTTTTCCCTTACTATTCACTTCTTTTCTTTTAACTGACAAAATGGGTAAAAATGTTTTAAACCGAGAGCATTTTCACTGCAGTGTAACCTGTATTTAAAAAGCAAGATACCAGAGAAATGAACACTTGGCACAGGAGGGGGGGAGTATCAGGAACCACCCATCAACACCAAGATAAAAATTCATGCTACAATTTCACACAGAGAATCGTGACTGTTAAGAATGAATATTCATAGATAACCGCTTAGGAAAAGTGTGGAATAACCTGATATAAACTCAACAAAATGAAGCCTGGTAAAGCACAGTGGCAAAGCTTTCACAAACTTTAAGACTGAATTCTGGTTTGTGGCTGATGAAGTCCTTGCTGAAGCAGCAGCCTGACTCCAGACTCCTGCTCTTGTGACCACACAGGTACTGCTGGTTACAAGGGTGACATAGTTATTTCCCAGGTCAATTTCTATTTAGATGAGATTTAGGCAGCTCCAAGGCATAGGTTTACGCAAGGACTCTGGGACTTTCAAACTTAGCATCAGCACCAAAACAAAGCAGAGGTCCTACATCTATAAAAAGACAGGGGAAGGGACAGCTGAGCTGGGAAAACCCAGAAAAGCCAAGAAAAACCCAAGCTGGAGACTGGATTTCCATTACATCTGTGAATCCAAGACATTGTCCTTAAAACACATAATCTACTAATCTCCATTAATCACTTTCAGCAATCCTTTTTTTATTTCCTTTGATCAAAAATATCTTGCAAGCCTGACTTTTTTTTTCCTTAACTCACTGTTCTTGTCAAAGGTTTGGACTGGCTACAATGCTGAGTTCTCTCCTTCCCTTACCATTAAATATGCATGAATACTTCAAAGCCTAATGCTTTACTGCACACTTACTGTTACATGGAAGTTTGTGAGTGGCCCTAGGGAATGTCCTCAGCTTTTCTATAACAATAAACTCAATCAAGTGCTACCTATAACATAAGCCTAAAGTAGCTCACTTAATTTGCAAGTCTAACTTCCAAAATTGTGGAAAAGGCCCACAAACAAAGATGTAAATATAACAACCCATGGAAAGGAATGCAATTGCTGGAAGCTTGTAAAAGGTCTTAACAACCTCCTTGCAAAGCTTTAAGGTATTCTCTGACTCTTGGTCTTGTGTACAAAACAAGTGATACTGGTTTAAATAATATGAACATTTCCAATTGATGTAAACCAGTTTAAAACTCAACATATGACAAAACATATCATCCGTGAAACACTATTTTATTTGGCTTTGCTTTATAAAATGGTAAAATGTGAAAGGAAAATTGAAAACAAAAAAAAACCCTCTAAACTGAATTAAAGAGAAAACTCTGTGTATGCACACATCTCCTACACCTGAAAATTAATTTTATACCCTATAGCTATAGGAAAAATTGGAGGACCCAATTAGCCAAACTTAATAAAGACCAAAGTCTGACAGCTGCTTCTTAAAACGGTACAAAAATCCTCAATAGGAGACTGCTGTGCAGAACTCAGCAGCAAGCTCCACTCTGCACTTCACTGCTCACACAACTGCTCCAATTAGGCATCTTTGGTATGGTTCTATTAACAGGTATTTTATAAATGCCTCTGATAATAACCACACTATCCTGACTGAAGTATTTGCACCTGGTTCTTATACTCCTGGGCATACGGCTTTTTGCAGTAAATACAGAGCATGAAATTATTTTGAATTATTTAATTTTCACATCTTGGAATATTTTGGGGAGAAAAATCTTCAACACCTTTTTCTCCCCACCTAAATGTTAAGAATAATTTAGGATAGTATCTCTGTGTTTCTGTCTTTTTACTTTGAAGAATGGAAAAATATGTATGTCTTCAAATGTGAAAAGATATATTTATATATATTATGCGATTCATGTATGATGTATTATAAATATACCATTTAACTGATTCTATCTGAGTTGACAAAATTCAATCAGAAGCTATTCTTATGGTCATGAGAGGGGGATGCTTTGAATGGTTGTGATAGTAGGATGTGTCTTGCCCACGTGGAAAGTCTGGAAATCTTCAGTGGAAACCAGAAGGAAATGAAGAGTTGAGACGAGGTGAAGGACTAATGTGTGGAATCATGAACAAACAGCAATCGCTGCTCCTCAGATTCTGGTGAGGAATCAGAGCTTTACCCAGAGCTCACCCCGAGGGGAAGGATGAGACAGAGACCTGTCCCCAGCATCAAAGAAGCTCCTTCCCTCCTGCAGAACATTTGCTTCTGAAATCTCAAGTGGAGGATGCTCATTGATGGCCACTGACATTCCTTGGCCTGTCACAAGACAAATCACTCATGTTGTTTACTCCAGTCCTGGCCACTGAAGACAACCTGGCATGTCTGAAAATGTCTTGGCAAAGAGGCAGGAGTAGAGGTATCTCCATCTAACTTGTAATATGCTTGCAGCCTGATTAAATAAAAACATAACCAACCACCTGTTACCCTTAATTCAGTGGGAGTATCTATTTTCAATTATAGCATTTACTATCCACCCTCAAGTATGGCATGGAACACCATGGCAACATAAACACAGTCGTGGCTGCTTGAGAAAGTTAAATTATAAATAGCAATGTATAGCCCATGAGGTCCTGGAAATAAACTAACTAATCCATAGGCATTTGTTACTATGACATAACATTTCCACTCAAATGCTGTTTGCCTCATCTCAAACTCCCTCAGAACAGATTTAGAAGTTCAGTATCACTTGACTCCAAGCAAGTTCAAGTTCAGACATGAAAAAAAAGCAGATAGTGGAGAACATCAGCTATAGCAGAACAGTGGAGAACAAATTAACAACAAAAAAATCCCCATTTAGGCTTTATTCTGTTGCCACTGAAGTTAATGGGGAAAAAAATCCCAACATATCCCAAGTGTCTAACAGAGTCCCCTTAATATAGACAAACATGTTTTTATACTGAATCATCCCTGAGGAGGAAAAAAAAGAAAAAAGAAAAAAGAAACAAAAGAACTTGGCTTAACTGAGTACCAAACAGTTTAGAAATGCAAATAAACTTAGCAGCCCTCCAAGATATTGGAGAAATTTTGGAACTTGGTGCTCCCTTTAGCTTCATTGTGGGAGAAAGATCCATGGTAACTGCAGGAATACAGGGATTCAACCCGAGCCGAGTACTCAAGAGGGAGCTGAATTATCAATTGTTCCAGGCTGCTGTGCAGTTCCTTATTCCCTGCAAAGCCCAGGCCAAGCAAGAGCAGCAGCTTTTTGCCAGCTGGCCACATGCCTGCTGGGGCTGGAGAGCCTTCCTCACTTCAGGGTGACCAAGGGCTCAAAAATGGGAGAAGGGAAAGGAAATCAAAGGCCCTACAAAACTAGGACTGAACACTGAGAGCAAAGAGGAAACTGAGAAGTCTGTGGTGTGAGGACAGCAAGATTTTTACTTTATGGAGGCTCACAGACATCACAGAGGTTTGACACAGATCTGGGGCCTTAATCTAAACATGATAATGTTAAGTTAGGCAAGAGTAATAAAGACTTAGAGACATCAGCTTGGTCTCTTTCTTGTTTAGAACAACAGATCTGAGAAATTTACATTTTCTTTTAGTTTACAGCTATTGGTTAAAGTCTACTTTTGATCAGACTGAAAAAAAATCTGTAATGTATCTCCTGAGATCAATGGAATATTTCAGATTTACACCATGCAATTAAAATGGAATTTAAATTCTCAAGGTTTCTGTTCTAAAAATATGCTGTGTTTTATCACACAAATTTGGCGAAATCTTGGTCTCTCTAACATCAGTGACAGCACTCATTGGTATTTCTATGGTCTAATTTTCACTGAGTATTTTTCCATTCACACAGAGTGAAGCAAAACAAAAACTGCCCCACTGAAGGAAGATTTAATTAAATTTTATATCAAGTTTATGGGATAAAATAAGCAGGCAGGTTATTTAATACTGTTATCATGCTTCATTTGGCTTATTGGAAGTCATTGTACAATTAATTTATTAACTGAAAATATTATTTAGGGGTCAGCTAATGTGCAATTTTGAGGAAAACTTGACAAAATCAGAGAAGTAGCTGGATGAATTTGTCAAGCATCTTTCAGAAGATAAGATTATACATACTAGGACCAGTGTTCAAATGGACCTAACAGGTGAGACTATTTAAAAACATCTATGCATGACCAGAGAGATTCAAGCTTGGCATGGGTAAGAACTTCAACAGAATTATCATTGTCTTTACCTTTCTGATGAGACAATTCTTTTGGTTCGTGGTAGACTTCTGTATTTTGGAAACCTTTCAAGCAAGATGGTGCTACTAGCAGAAAAGGTTATTTTAATAACTTTTATGTAAAATGAGAGCAAAAACCGGAAAATATATTCAAAAATTAGTTGTGTTTGTCTCAGTGACTGAGTTAATCAAGCACTTGAGCAACAGTGTGTGTCACACTGGAGTGTCATTATCACACAATTATTTTGTCATGCATTGTAATAATATTTTTACAGAAAAAACCCTGAACACAGTCATTAATTGGTCGACACAATAAACCTAAGATGACATTTAGTGTGATGAAATGGAAAATAAGGCATTCTCAGCATGCTCACAGAAAACAATTCCCACAGAGCCTAAGTATTCCTAAATCACTTGGGCAAGACTAATCTTAGAACAGACACGTAAAAACTCCTAAATAAAGACCATGATTTTTCTGGAGAGCATATGAACAAGTCTTTTATTAAATCCACAAACATTTATGTCCTGTGACTCACATGACTCCTAGTGCTTTAAATTAAGTGTGTGTGCAAGTTACGGATGTGCTGCAGATTGGAGGGTGCACAACAAAATCAGCTTTGGAACTGCAAAAGTACAAAACTAATAGAACCCAATACTGCTTCAGCATTTTCTAACCACAAAGAAGAAAAAGATAGAAGATGCATCTTTTTTTCCCCAAGAAGAGTCATTAAAATGTCATTCCTACAATTTAGCGCCCTGCATTGTACTTTAGAAAATTAAAAATAGCATTTTGATACATATCCAAGGATTCAAAATTGGCTGATCACTTATAACCAAAATTGGAAAGAAATTATGAACTTAGGAGGAGATAAACAAGACTAAGCCCAGACTAAAAGCATTATATATAAACACAGGTGAAGTTCAAGTCTGGTTTCTCCCACCTACAGAATGTAAATCCATCTGTTAACCCAACTTGAAATCTAAATTACCTTTTCTTCACTCCTTTTTAAACACAGTCAATAATCCTGGGGAGCACCTTTCTTCTTGCTTTTTAGATGCCTGCAGACACTGGCAATTACACTTAAATATGTGTACAATATTCCTACAGAGAGTTCTTCAGGCTGCACTGGAAATTTGTCTGAAATGTCATTATTTGCTTTATTTTGGTATAAAGTCTCACAAAATCTACAGCTGGTCATGATAGATGCTCTATGAACCAAAGAAGATAAAGATAAATATAAGGAAATTATAATTCTGTGAAAAAAAAATTAAATTCAAATGAGTTTTTCATTAATAAGAGTACAAAGGATTATTCCTTACCCACAATGACAGAGAATATTCAAGGGTTTGCATGTATGTGTTATCCATCCCCATCCTCAGAGTATGCAATGGTTGGTTGTGTGTTAGGTTGGACAGCCAAAATGGAAAGCCTGCATGGATTTTAGCATCCACAACCAACTCAATTCTATAAGAACAGCCTGGGGAACACATTTGTCAACTCACCAGTCACACAGAAGACTTTAGTGAATGAATCATTGTTATAAACGATGGGTTTTCCATTAGCTGACTAGGCAGCCTTTTGTACCCAAGAACATGATCTCTAGTAGATTTTAACAATGCAAATACCTATCAGACTAAAATGAATACTCATGAAGGAAAATATAATTTGTAACCTTTCCTAGTTAGTACAGAAATCTTTGTCTTCCTCTAATCTGCAGGGCTTTATAGACTTTAAGAGCCATTAGTCACCTAACATTTTTATAATATATGCAGTCCAGCACATGAAAATTCATATAGTTATA
>VXBU01006347.1:482597-498066 GCA_013400315.1 Bombycilla garrulus
GGGAGAGTAGCCCGGCCGGGCGGACGGGCTGAGTCATGGCGCGCTAGGCCGCGCGTGGAGGCGGCGCGGAGCGACCCGCGGCCGCATGCTGCCCCGCGAGGCGGGGTTGAGGGGTCCGGTCGCGGGCTCTCCGTGCCGTGCTGAGGAGGGGAAGGAGTGGATGGGTCCGCCGTTTCAGGGCTGTGTGGAAGGGTGGACAGGAGGGAGGTTGGTGGCCGAGCACTGAAACTGCTCTCCAAGGCAGTGGTCACGGCCCCAGCCCTGCCAGAGCTCATGGAATGTTTGGACAGCGCTCTCAGATACATGGATTCTTAGGGATGTTCTGTGCAAAACCAAGACCAAGAGATGGAGTCGATGATCCTTGTGGGTGCCGTCCAACTCAGCCTATTCTGTGACTTTGAGACGGGACGAGGTTTCGGGACGAGAGCGCCCCAGTCCACCGCCAGGGCCGTGGCTCTTCCCTGCTGGCCTTTCAACGCGGAGGTGCTTGTTCATGCCGGGGCTCTGTGCGCCTGAACTGCCTCCGTGTAGGAGTCCCGGGTCAGGCTGGCGAGGCAGCGCTGCGCGTCCTTTAACCCGGTTCCACGCGCGCCCCAGGGAGCTAGAATGGAGGGACAGAGCTGGGACGGGCTCCGGGGCTGTCTCTGCCTCCTTCGGCTCGGTAAACAAGGTCTGTGCACACGCCCTTGCTGACCCCTGGATGTGCTCACATGGGCTCATTGGCGTGGAGCATCGGTGTTCCATAAAAAAGTTCTTCTGTGGCCTGGAGATTCCTGTGCAGCTCATTTCTCAGAATCACAGAACGGTTTGGGTTGGAAATCTCGTCTCGTTCCACCCCCTGCGGTGGGCAGGGACGCCTTCCACTGGTCCGGATTGGCCTTGAGCACCGGCAGGGATGGGGCAGCCGCAGGTTTCCTGTTGTTGCTGTCGTTTGTTGTCCCAGTGCGAGGGTATGATTCTGTACGTGCTGCAAATGCTCTGCTTGATCCACGCGAAACACACACGTCTTGTACAGTTCTGAAGGCAGTAGCCTTAAGATAAATAAATTGCATTTTAGATTATTTTAAGACTGTTGTATGGAGAGCAGGCACAGGGATTTTATCCCACAGGCACATCTCTGCAAAGGAATGAACACCATGGCCATGTTTCATTCTGTAAAACAGATGAACTCTGGCAGTAAGAGCACATCCTTGACAAACTATTGTATGTAGTCTAAAATATTTCAGCTGGGATGTTTTAGAAACAAATCTCATTTTCTTCGGTTTGTTACTAATTTTCTAACCATTTTTTGTTTCTAGTTTCTAACTGTTTTTTGCAGCCCCACCATTGCCATGGGCTGTTGCAAACACACCCATATTAACCATTTTTTAAAATTTAAAAAATTAGATATTTGCTAGGATGTGCAATTTAGGACTAAAAGTACATTACTAGGAGTAGTATCTTGCTCTCCTCTAAACAAAGACAAATACGGTTCTCAAAACCCCTCCAAAAACAGAACTACTGTAATTCCATGCTTAGCCTGTAAAGCCTGTAGTTAATGCTTTGTATAATACACTCTAATTAAGATATGAATATGGGTGAAAGTAATAGGAGAAGAATTTTTTTTGCCAAGGTATTTAATTGTATGTGTGATCTCATTGAAAACTCTGTTTTGGCCAGAGAAGAAATGAGTCTTCCATGAATGTGAGCTAACCAAACCTGTCTGAAACTTGCTAGGTTTCTCTCCCCAGGCAGACAAATTAGAGCAAGTGTTGTGCAAAAATGAAACTAGTACCTCTCCAGTTTTATCTCTGTGTAGAACCATGTGTTTAAAGTAAGTGCTATGCATACATTATTTTAAGGAAAAAAAATTAAAAATTAGTGTACAGGCTGGTCTGTGTTTTTATTTATGTGGGAATCTGAGCTACTCTCAGTTAAAACTGAATTATGTTCTTAACTCATGGAGATAATTGTTTGCCTGTCTTATTAGGAAGGAAGATTGCAAGAAGTCATTGAAAACCTTCTCTCCCTGGAAAAACAAACACGGACGGTGAGTAGCGCGTGGTGGTCGGGGGTGTGCTGCACACCTCATGTTCCTGCTGGGTTAAAGAGCAGGGACTTGGAGCACCCTTGGAGTATCAGTCTTTCTTTTCTTTAAAAAGCACATCAGTGAGAGCAGATACAGGGATTTTTTCCCCTTTGGGGAGGGCTGCAGGTTGTTTATCCCCTCTCTAACACAATCTGGTTTGTTACAGGCTTCTGACATGGTCTCCACATCCCGAATCTTAGTTGCCATAGTGAAAATGTGTTACGAAGCTAAAGACTGGGATGCTCTTAATGAAAATATTATTCTTCTATCAAAGAGAAGAAGTCAGTTGAAACAGGTGAATTTAATCCTTTGAAACAAAAAAAAAAAACCCCAGTATTTTAGAGCTGTTAATACGTGTCTGGTTCCCCATGTGCGTAGGGACTTTCTGTGTAAAGGTGGTGGTTCATCCTTGCACTCTTCCATGGTGTGTATTGTAGATGTGTTCCTTATTCATGTTCAGATGTATGTTAAACAGAGTTACTGCATTTTATTGTGCTCATATGAAATGTGTGCTTTGCATGCTTGTTTTTGAAATTGGTGTACTTTGGCACAAAGTACTTGCATTTAAGGAAGTGTGAAGTTTATTGCACTCTCTGTGTTCGGTTTGAGCCACAGGTAATTTAAATGGCATCATTGCTTTAGGAAGGAAAAGGTTGCCTATTGTTTAAGTGTGCAGAATCATCACTAGTGTATGTAAAAGTAGGAGTACAGCTTCGTCCTCTGACTTGCACAGGCTGAAGCTGAAGGTGGGGATCACTCCAACTGAATTTTGAGGAACTTCTTGAGAAAGATATTTCTAGAAGTTTAATTCTGGAGGTTTTTTTAGAAGTAGGTATTTTAATAATAATTTTACCAGCTTTGTCAGCATTGTTACCAGAAGTGCACGTTCCAATACCTGTGCTTACTGCTGAAGGAAGAAACCCTCCCTCTGCCTTCCGTTCCTGAGAGGGGGCAGTGCACACAGTTAAGAGAAGGTACAGTTCTCTTCAGCCGTGGAGGTCTTAGGTGCAAGCAGAGGAGTTCTTCCAGTCCATATGAGTCCTGTGGATCTGGCAGAAGAGGAGTTGCTTTTCAGAATAGAACTGCATGGCATGGATTATTTTCAATATTGGAAAAACTGGGATAAAAAATGGCAGAACAGCATCACGTTTGCCTTATAGCATCATTGTACCCATGTTCGTGAGTCAAAGAGAGGAGATGTGTCTTGTGTGCTTTTTGCTGAAATGAGTCCCTTTAGTGTGAGGTGGAACTATTTATTACTTACCTCTGAGTGTTACAGCTTGAATTCGTTAGGGAAATGTAAAACCACAGTTATGTTTTTTCTCTGTTTTCATACTAGGCAGTTGCTAAAATGGTCCAGCAGTGCTGCACTTACGTTGAAGAAATCACAGACTTACCAGTCAAACTGCGCTTAATTGACACGTTGCGCATGGTCACAGAAGGAAAGGTAAGGTTTTAAGACTCAGTGTCTAAAAAGCAAAATAAAAATGTTTGCCTTCTTTAAAAGCGTAGTTTCTTACCATTATTTTTTTTATCTTTTGCAACTAAGATTAAAACCAGTTTTTAAATTACCCTGAGAAGCCAAGTAGTTTATTTTCTTCCAAAAGACTGCAAATATTTTCTGTATATAAATCATATGCTGGAACATTGGTCATGTTCCTATGATGTAGGTATCTGGTTTTGCTATTAATATAGTTAGTAATACATTTCAAAATTCTAAAATGCCATTTCCTTTTCACTTTTTAAAATGTTATGTATTTGAATTTGTTAGGGAAATGGGCAGGTTTAATTTAATTTCTCCTGTGCTTAGCAAGGAGTTACATATAGTTATGATAACCAGAAGGTGATACCAAGTGAGTTACCTATATTGCATTACTTTTGCTTTAAGAAAAGAAAGAATTTTGAATTAGGCAAATTTGTGTCAATGTTATGACTTCTGTCTGTTAGTCTAAATTGTTATTTATCAGGTCTTTATTAATGGCTGGTTAGGAGTAAGTGAAAAAATTCAAAGGGCAGTGCTTACTACAATTAACCATTCAAGTGTAACTTCCCATCTGTTTCGATATACTCTAGCAGACAAAATATGCAATTCTTTATTCACAGTGTGTATTCCTTTGTGTTTTCTTAAAGAGTCATAGGTCAGTGTAGACATTTTTTAGGTTAATTTGTGCCAAAGGAGTTGGGTGTGTCAGTTATCCATTGTATTTCATCAGTGTATGTTGTGGACAGTATCATCGTTGTGGATGGATCCACAACAAATGAAGTGGTTTTATGATGACAGCATCAAGTGCATTTCCCAGTGGGGTTACAGTCTCAGAGTTTGCACTCTGCTTTAGAAAATTCCAGTGTTTAAACTCTTCCCTCTGCCCTCAGATCTATGTGGAAATCGAACGCGCTCGCCTGACAAAGACGCTTGCAACAATAAAGGAACAGAACGGGGAGGTGAAAGAGGCTGCCTCCATTCTGCAAGAGTTGCAGGTAATGCCTTGGAACTCAGAATTGCATCAGCAATAGCAATTAATTCTGACTGTTCTGAGGTTATTTAGAAACTGAATCAGGTGTGTTTGCAGGAATGCCTGGAATGAGATGAACCGTTATTAGTGAAAGTGCAGTTCAGCTGTAACTGCTTTTGTTAATCTCATGGTTGGGTTACATAGAATATTTTCCACTTGGAAAGTAGACCTAGTGCATTTGCTTAATGAGTTTAAACTCATGAGTTGCGTGAGTTAAATGTTGGTGGATTCTTCGGTGTAAGTGGAGGGGATAATTAAAATGGAATAACCTTTATTCCATTTGCACTTGCTCTGTAATAGCTTTTCTTCTGTTGTTTTGTTTTGCTGTGTTCCCCCTCGAGACAGCCTCCCAGCTCTTCTGGCCCAGTTAAGCCTTCATTTGATAGGGCTTTGACAGCATTAAGGAGTTATAATTTCATTTCAGGTGGAAACCTACGGTTCAATGGAAAAGAAAGAACGTGTAGAATTTATCTTGGAGCAGATGAGACTCTGTCTAGCTGTAAAAGACTATATTCGGACTCAAATTATCAGCAAAAAAATTAATACAAAATTTTTCCAAGAAGAAAACACAGAAGTAAGTAGTTGGGGGATTTTTCACACTTTCTCTCTCCTCCCAGCCAAATTTTAATCTGAATTGCCTCTCTTCAGGTCCAAATGTATTTATTTAAATCCCTCTGTTTTCTGGGGTTCAGCTGAATTTCATTTACCTGTCATGGAGCTGTGTTAATTCAACTTTTTGATACTGTTTCAGAAACTAAAGTTGAAATACTACAACTTAATGATCCAGCTGGATCAACATGAAGGCTCCTACCTCTCCATCTGTAAGCACTACAGAGCCATTTATGACACTCCCTGTATCCAGGCTGAAAGTGAAAAGTGGCAACAGGTAAAAAAAACTTTCTGTACAAAATGTCTGTATTTTTATGTGACAAATACTTACCACATCAGTGTACAGTGGATGGAATAGCTCATCAGTCTGGTTTTATTTAAATGATTGTATTAACAAATTGGTTAGTTGAAAACAGATATGATAGAGCTGATTTCAAAAGAATGTTTATAACCAACATCTTCATTATATTACCTTTGAAATTGAGAATGTCTCAACTGGTTCATACAAGTGTAGAGATTACAAACAGCTGTGCAAGTGTGGTCTCACTGGTGCTGTTGTGTATGCAGTACAGATGTCTTTCACGTTTGAAAAGTTTTTTTCCTTCATGTGTTTTTTCTAAATACTAGAATTTTGGTTAACTTGTGTCAATTTAAATGTACCACAGTTCATTTCTGAAAGATGACATCAATTTCACCTTAATTTCTTAATAGACTGAGTTAAAATCTTTTACATATTAAACTTTAAGCTCTGTATCAGTTTTGGCAATTGCTCTGTTTAATTATGGGAAAACCCCACACTCTTTCCTCTTAAACAGGCACTGAAGAGCGTTGTTCTTTATGTTATTCTTTCACCTTATGACAATGAACAGTCTGACTTGGTGCACAGAATTAGTAGTGACAAAAAGCTAGAAGAAATCCCCAAGTATAAGTAAGTGTCCTTTCTAATAACCAATTCTTAGATAGAAAGTGTCTCTCTCAGTGCAAATCTCTTTATGCTGAGTCTGCTGTAAGCAACTCTGAATTTAATGCTGCATTAAGAATGCCACAGAAATGTCATGGTTGTTCTACGTGAAAATAAATGTCTCTTGTAAGAAAAAGATCTTCGTTAGAAAACAGTCTGACTTGGGCTGCCCCCATTATTTATGGTAATAAGAATAAAACACTTGAAATTATGCCTTTGATCTATTTTAAGTATGAACCCCAGGCCTTATTAATACAGGATTGTAATCCAACTGTACTAAACCGTTTAGAGACCTCCTAAAACTATTTACCACCATGGAGCTGATGAGGTGGAGTGCCCTAGTTGAAGAATATGGGAAGGAGTTGAGAGAAGGATCCTTTGACAGTCCTGCAACAGATGTTTTTGGCTGTACAGAGGAAGGTGAAAAGAGATGGAAAGATTTAAAGAACAGAGTTGTGGAACATGTAAGTATCAGTGTCCGTAAACAGTAGCTGTTTACTCAGTGCCTCAGATAAAAATGCTTTTTGCTTGCCATATTGTAATCACAAAAAAGACAAAAAAAGTAGATAATAAAGCAGCAGGTAAGGTTTTTTTTCTGTTGTGCTTTATTTCAAAATTTTATTTGCTTGTATATCTTTATTGTATGTTTGTATTTGGCATAGTTGCCATCAAAAAATTGCACTCAAATGAGATTCAGCATTCATGTTTCAATAAAGCATAAATCTGAAAGTCTTGCATTGTATTAAATTCATAATGGGTTGATTTCTTTACTTAATAATTTATCATGTAGAGACTTTTATACCTTTCACCAGCAAAAGAGCTGTTTGTTCACCTCCCCTCACGTCCCCCATGCTGGACTGCCATTAGAGCACTACAGTTCCTAATCTGCTTTTAACATGGACTTTTATATTTTTGCAGCCTGCTTCAATTATTTTTTGCACATAACCCTCTACTCTGAACACTTTTATTCCAGAATATTAGAATAATGGCTAAATATTATACCAGAATTACAATGAAGAGAATGGCACAACTCCTGGATCTGTCCGTTGATGTAAGTCTTGCTTTGCTTATCCTTCTTTCGTAAAGGGGGTGTGTTTGTGGCAGAGATGTGAGTATTCAGCAGAGTAATGTTCTTGTTTGATTTAATTTTCTGCCTTCATGGGAGTTAGAAAACTGTTCATTAAACCTTAAACTCAGTTTTGTGATGCACGCATCCTTAAGGCAGAAGCTGCTCTTAGAAGTTCATTTATGTTCAAGGCCTTGTGTAAATGCTGGAGCTTCTTGTCTGGTGTTTCAGTGTTAGAAAGTTCTTATCAGTGAGTGGTGAAAACCAGCTGAAGAGAGGGTCCTTCACCTGTAAGTGTCCCTGTTCATAGGTGGTGGCACTTTGGGAACATGGGGAGAGAGGGCCTTCCTGCCCAAGGGCCTTCCTTTCCAAGTAGAATGATACATCCTCGCATTTTGAATGTAAATGAAAAGCTTTATACCCTACTCATGGAAACTGCTTTTCCCACAAACTCAGCAATAACCCTTTTTGACAGTGGTCAGTAATTTACTGGGATTTTCCCAAGACCTGCTTGCCACATGACTTGCTCAGTATCTCTAGCCAAGTACTCCAGAGTGTAAAAGTCTGTTGGAGTTGTATATTAAACTTTAATTTCATGAAAGATTATCAGATATAGGTCAATTGAAAACACAAATTGTTGGTTTTTGTTGTTTTGGGGTTTTTTTATAGCTTGTGCTAGCACCTTGCATTGCCAGCATGTGTAATATTAAAGTATCTTACATTTTTTAAAGTACAATATTGTTACAGCTGTACTTGTGTATAAAGAAAATCTTGTTCCTGGTGTTTTCATGCTGTTTGGGAGGAATTCTGGTGTTTTGTAGGTAAAAATGCTATCTTCTTGACTTAGTGCTGTTTGTCTTTACAGGAATCGGAGGAGTTCTTGTCTAACCTAGTAGTTAATAAAACCATCTTTGCTAAAGTAGACAGGCTGGCAGGAATTATCAATTTCCAGAGGCCTAAGGACCCAAACAATATACTCAATGACTGGTCTCACAAGCTCAATTCCCTCATGGCCCTAGTTAACAAAACCACACATCTCATTGCCAAAGAAGAGATGATCCATAACCTGCAGTAAGGTGCCTCAATAATCTCAGTGCTTTTAAAGAAGGCATTAAATCTTCATAATAGAGACTATTATTACAAGTGTGTATATGGTTTGTTTTCTCCCTGTCAAGCCTTCCTGGTCTAAAATTTAGAACATAATTCTGAAATTCCTGTTGACAATTAAGTTCCCTTGATTATTCATTCAATTGTTAAATGTTTTTGCTACAATTGGTGAAAGAACAGAATAAAACTGTATTGCCTGTATAATAATGGTCTCGTGATTTCTTTTTTTTAATGTGTACCCTTAGCTGTCTAACATATAATCCTGGGGTTATTTCATTACAGGGCTGTTTTTGAGGCTATGATTGAGAGGATATACTGTAAATAATCCTAGAGATTTATAAAAAGATAATTTAAAATTATAATAGTGTAAAGTTACGTCAAGATACTCTTTGAACAAAATTTTGAATGTTTATGCTTAAGAATAATGCTATTTCTTGTGATTTGGTACTACAGTTAGAATTTACTAATTCTGAACTGCCAGAGCAATCAATATATGAGTAAGTGCCTAAACCTTTGCTTGGTGCAAGTCACTAATTTTGCCTGTTCTGTTGTTCCAGTTCGTAAGGCTGCAATGGCAGTTAATCAGTTAGCTAAGCTGGTACTCGAAAGCTGCTGCTTCTCATCATGAGTGTGTTATATTCTGAGCAGATATTATTTACTTTAACCTCCTTGTAATGGAGGGAAGTTGTGGACTTTTCCCCCATTATCTGTTTTTTTTTGGTTTTTTGTTTTTTTTTTTATGGAAGTAAAATAGTAGAACAAATAGTATAGTAAGAATCAATGGAATTCTATTGAATTTACTCTGGTGTGGAATGATTTTTAATGCTAGCCATAACCATTCAGTTCATAATTAAGTAGAGACTACAATTGTAAATGATGTATGGAGACATCAATACATAACCCCCATCTCTTTACCAGCACACTGAGCTTCATTCAGCCTAATGCTCTTTTCATGTGAATACACAGAAACTGGGAAACTCCAAATGGATTTTGAGTGAGGGAAGTCTGAAGGGACAGGAAAAAGTGGAAGCTTCTAAACAGTGATGTGCATTTGAAATGCAGACTTTTGAACATAGTTGATGGGAAACTTGGGAATGTAATTTGGAAGGCTTGTAACTTTCAAAGCCTTACCAATCCAGCTCACTGCATTTGAACAACAAAAAGGCAGCTGAACTATCAGCAAGGGAAGGAAGAAGAACAGGTATTCAGAATGCACAGAATGTTTACCATCAAACTTCCTAAACTGTATTATAATCCCAGGGGTACAAGTTGTTTAAAATCTTGTCATGACCCTTTCTGAGCATGGGAGGTTCTGGCCAGTGGGAGGCTTCAGCAGCATGAGCAAAACTGGCTGCTGTCAGAACAATGGACAAAGTAGCTTAAAAAACAGTATCTGGATAATCATCTGGAAACTGAGGCAAGAGCTGTCAGAACAATGGGTCATCAGGGGAAGTGGGAACTTGCCTCTCCCTGTTCTTATCCTAAGTGTTTTCCTTCCAGTTGCAGTCTGGTCTGGAATCTTCAAGCATTTAAGCCTCTGATGCTTCTACCAGATATGTTGAACCTGTTACCCCAGCCAACCCTCTTTTCCTTTTTATCCTAACGTGGAATGTTTCAGTGGTTCCCTGGCTCTTCTTTCTGGATTTCTTGCACATTCTCCTCCCTCTCTGTCCAGGCCCTATCCCTCCCTGCTCCCTTTGGCTGCATTTAGAGCAAGAGTTTGTTGGAGAGAGGAAATGGTTTCTCTCCCCCCACAACCACCTCTTGCTGTCAGCATTAGAAAGAACAGGGAAGAACTCTTTATCTTTCAATAGCTCAGGTATCTCCTTAAAAGTCAGTTCAGAAGGATTATGAAAGGTTCACTTTCATGGTCTGAATGTGTGCCAAAGATACACAATGACCAAGCTCTCTGCCTTTTGATCTGGAAGAGATTTTTGTTCACACTTGGAACACCTTAGTCGTGGTTTGGAACATACTGCCCAGGGCAGACTCCCTCCCTGTCCTCAGAGTGAGACTTCTGTCTTATGAGTGACTACAGGCTTTCCCTCCCCATACATCACAAAGTCAAAATTGAAGTTTTAAAACAAAACTTTGGAATTATTAGGCTATGAGGTAACTCCAAGTGAGTGGATAAGAATCTATTTAGCCTGAAGTTTGGGTTTTGGTTTTGTTTGTTTGTGGTGTTTTGTTTTCTTTTCTTGCATACTACCATTGATGAAAATGGAAATGTATCTTGAGTCTATCTCGAAAAGGTTGTCACATTTAGGTTGCTAGGAAAAAAGCTTTAAATTTTTGGTGCCAGTTCATCTCAAGAATGCAGATGTATGTCAGATGTAACTCCTCCATAAGCAATTCAAAGGTCAGCATAAAGCCATGCCAGCTTCTTAAAAAAAGGCAGAGACCGAATATCTTTGGTCTTGACAGTGTGGGATCAAACCATCACGTTACTCTGACCTTTGTAGTTTCTATCTCTGCAGTCTCCCCTCAACATCTCCGTGTTGCTGGTTGCTTCTTAATGCTCTCATTCTGTAGATCAAAGGAGAAATAGTTTGAATATTACTTCTAGAAATTACATGTGCTCAAGGAGTCCATGTTGAAATGCTCCCCTTGGATAATTATGAAGTAAGATTAAAGTTGAGATCATCTGTTCATTAGAGGACTCTGGAGGAATTCCAGGGGAATTTTCATGCCGGAAAATCAAAACTTGCTACTCTTCAGCCTAATAACTAGACATTAATGGCTGCCTGGAAAGAGTTTGCTTTATTGTTTACCAGGACTAAGAGCTACTGTTGCTGTCTAATCCCACATCTACCACTGCCTTGTTTGTGGCAGAGGCTAAACCACTTAACTTCTGTTACTTTCCCACGATTGCTGCTTCTGAGGGAGTTCAAAAATTTATGAAGGTCCAGTGTGCTAAGACAATAAAAACACTGCTCCTGTTGCTGCAATCTATCTGGCACTTCCATTGAGAAAGGCCTCCTGTTGTTTTGCTGCTCAGGGGTGAACAATCTGTTCGAGAAGCCTGCTGGGCTGTTGGGCTGCAGGGTCAGGGAGGCAATTCCCTGCTGCATGTATTCTATTATGTCCTTATTACTCTTACATGTTAATTGTAATGGTTTTTCCTGCATTCTGGTTAGACATCATGAGTGGAGCTGATTGAAAATGGAGTTTTCCGTATTCACGAAATACCAGTTCCCAGAAATGGGAGTGAACTTAAAATAGAATGGAAATTGATTTTCTGAATTTCCTGTGAAAGCAGAAGAGAAAGAAAAAAGTAGCAGTATAAGTTTCAAATAATTAGAATAATTTTGTTTTGAAAATGTAGAAACCGAGCTGCAGTTGTGATTCCAAGTGTGCAGCTCATGGGTGAGCCAGGACTGCAGGGCTTTTTGGCTACCAAGTCTCCATTAGGCCTGGAGCAAGTGAGGCTTTGAGAGTTGCCAGCTCTGCCAGAGTCGATGCCACACCTCTCAGCGCTCTGCTCACATCTCCGCTTCGTGGCAGGGAGCCTAGCAGCCCTGAATAGCCCCAGGTTTTCAAACTCCTGGTTTTTGGCAAGGAGCCTGGATTCTCCTTGGGACCAGGGCATGGCTCCTAGCTTCACAGAACAGGGGCAAGCCCTGTGAGCCAGCACCGTTTACAGAATCCTGACTGAAGAGTAGAGAGACAAGGATGTGTCAGGGCTTCTGTACAGGGATTCCTTCCACACACAGTCCCTAGCAGGGTGGGCTTTCTAAACATCCACTAAGAAATTGCTATTTTCAAATTTGAAAGATTTCAAAATCCTAAAAATTGTCCAGGTGGAATTGAGTTTGATATCCCTGCGTTCATCAGAGGTTTTTTAAAATTTTACCACTCTAATGAGTCCTTAGACAAAACACTGTTAGGCTTTTGGGGATCTGAATCCTGTCAAGTCTCATGATGCTGAGCAGGAATTCCTTGTCTTTGTTACTCTCTCATGCTTCCCCATTATACCTTTGGTATTTCTTCCATTTCCAGCATCCACTGTTGCTTTTCTTCTTCTCCCAGGCTCTGTATCACCCCCTGCTCCTGGTCTCTGGGCAGAAGCCTGGCACTGCAAGCTCTCCTCTTGCCATGAAACCCCACTGGATTCCAGGAATTTAGGAAGCCTGGACAATTCTGGAAATGCAAGGCAGTAGTCAGCATGCAACACAAGTGGTTCTGTGCTTCTCCCAGTGCTCAGTGGCAGCCTGGCTTGTCAGCTTTGTCCTGGGGGGCTTTGAATGTGTTGGAGAGCAGAGGTTGAAAGGCACAGTTGCAGCTTCCCCTGGGGTAATGCACATCAAGGAAAGAGAGAGAAAGAGAAAGAGATGTCTCACAGATAGATAGTGAGTTCCTCTCACAGTAGTAGGAATATAATAATCTTATAATAATATCTATTATATAATAAACTTATTTTGTTAAATTATCCTTTAATACTGTATTGAAACAAGTCAGTGAAAGCTACAACCAGTCTCTTGCTTCTCAGGTAATCTGTAACCAGTTCCTGGGCCATTCTCTGCCTCCTGGGATGTTACCACAGAAGTGGCTCTAAAGTCAAATTCAGTTTTTTTCTGCCCTTTGGATTTGGGATCTCATCCCTTAAGCTATTGCTATGATTCTGACTTTGAGCAGAATTTCCAAGGTTAATGAGCCCTTGGAGCCCCATTTGTTTTGGACCAGCAGTCTTCATCCTTCTATCTGTGACAAGGACCTTGAGAGAGCTTGGAGGGGACAACACATGCAAACAGCAGAGTTGTTCCAAGCTTGCAGGCTGTGCTTGGCCAGGGCAGTGCTTGGAAGCCACCCCCATCCTGCTGGCTCCCTGTCTAGCCTCTGGCACCTCCACTGAGGCTTTGTGCAACTTGACCAGTCCACAAAACAGACTGAAACCTGCTCAGATGGAAGCTAAAAGGGTTAAAGTACCACGGTCATTAAGAGCAGTGGGTGCAAGGGCACATCTCCACACACACTGGGATTCCCCTGCTGCCGCGCTCCTCCCAGCTCCTCCTTGGGCTCTCCTACAGGGCAGAGCTGGCACCTTTTCACAGAGCCTGTGCCTCTTGGTACATCCAACCTGGAACTTGAAATCAGCAGAGACAGAGAGTGATAAGAATGGGGTCTGTCACTGAACAGATCCTCCAACCACTCAGTTGCTGCCACACAATTTTTTTAGCACATTATAAAAAAATACTGTCAGAACAAATGGACTCAAAAAAAGCTTATATGAAAAATAAACCCAACTAAATTTCTGTCTTCTCAAAATTGAACTTCAGAGGATATATGTGTTTATATCTAAAAATATGCATTCATTGATAATTCTATCTTCCACTGCTTTTTCTAATTATCATTTATTTTAAAGAAAACCTTTTCATTTTCTAACAGAAAAAAATGACCAGTAAGGAAAAGCTCACTAGGAGCCAAAGACAACCACCCTCAAAGTAAAAGGACTAACTCCATTTCAACAAGCTGAACTTAACGATACAAAGTTAGTTGGATCCTAAACATGGTTTCAGCTTTCTTTGATCCCTGTTCCTTACACAATGCCCACGGAAAGCACGAGTCACAGCACTAGGAAAGGTGTCAGGCTGGCAGCAGGGACAGCAGAGATGGCCCAGGGCAAGTTCCACAGGAGCGTTTTATCCTGAAATGGCATCTCCTGGGTTGAGGCTGGGACCACCCACACTCCCCTCTGCGACAGCACAACTGCACTCCCAACTAGTAATGAAGCTGAATTAAAAAGTAGACTGATTTAAGATGGGCGGCAAATGCAAAGGATTTATTTAGATTTATTTCCTCCTGAATTTACATTGTTGCAAGGAGCTCTCTCTTTATAAATGCATTACTGATGAATATTGAAAACCTTCTTAGGCACAAGTATTTTCTTGCAGTGGCAATGCATCAGAGGCTTGGCTGGTGGTTATTCTTCAAAGAGTTATGAGGCATTAGACGTAAATTTAAATATAAATGTAAATACATTTTACAGGAAGATCCAATACTAAAACGATCTGTGTCTTATTTCAATGAAAGGAGAAGGAAAAGTTTTGCTGACAAACTTTCCTAAGATCCTGAAGAAAGCTGCTTTTCCCCAATTTCTTGTCCATTTTGCCCTAAAGCACAACACCCTATGAAGAGCACAGGGCACCCATCCGCGGCAGCTAAGCCGGTAATGCCTTGAAAAAGCCAGTTTGCAAAACAGCATAGGTATTAAGAACTGATTGCCAAAGAGTCTGAAAACACAGCTAACAGGGAAGATTACTCCATGAAAATAAAAGCGTTATGCAAAGCAGTTTCTGGGATTCATGAGCAGCCAGCAACGCGTTACCAGCAGTCCTTCAGGACGGGCGGATGAGTTTGAGAAACACGCTGACAGCGTGAGCTGCTCCAGTACCTGCGGCAGCCTCGGCATCCGCACCCGGCCTCCCGCAACTTTCTGTGAAGTACGGAACTTTAAAATGCTACGGGTAAATAATAATAATAGAAAAAAACCCAATCCAAACCAAACAAAATAAAAGAAAAAAAAAAAAAAAGAAAAAAAAAATCCAACTCACGCAGTAGATAAACCATGAGAAAAAATAGTTTCCAAGCTTTTTTCAGGGGTGGGCTCCGTGTCCGGCTCTAGCCGGCTGCCCCGCCTGCCGCCAGCGGCCCTGGGGCTCCGCAGCTGCGCTCCGAGCCCAGGGAAGGGGAGGGGAAAAAAAGGAGAAAAAAATAAAGAAAATGCGGAGAAGCCCCCGAAGTTGCCGGTTTGTAGCGCGGTTGCTGTTCCGTGAGGGGACCCCGGGCTGCGCTTCAGCGGCCGCCGGGCTAAGGGGACAGCGGGTCCCGGTCCCCATCCCCCGTGCCAGACCGCGACCCTGGCCCCATCGCCGTCCCGTCCCGGTGCTGGGCCCCACCCGGACCGCACAGCTGTGGCTGTCGCTGTCGCCGTCCCCGTCCCGTCCCGTCCGCTCGCACCGCCGCCCTCCGCCTTCCGGGCCCGGGGAGGGCCGGCCTTTCCCACAATGCTTTGTGGGACGTTGACAAGTGGATCCAAGATGGCGTAGAAAGTAATGACAGGTAAGTCGGGACTTCCCCGACCGCCCCCGCGGGCACCGAGCGCGGCCCGCACCGGCCGCCCGCGGCCCCGCCGCGCCCTCGGGGGA